>CAMAOG010000013.1:0-32500 GCA_945859605.1 Lumbricus rubellus | reverse complement strand
TTGTTCGACCTCAGCGTATACGAATTAACCTTTTACCTTCGTACATCGACCAACTTTGTAGGCATATGTATATACGAGTAATATAAGGTAGAAAAATATGATAAGCTTACATTATAATGACGTTAATTTTCTACGATTATTCTGTATATTATAATTATTACTATTGAATCTGCAGAATATTCACGGAATATGCTTTCGTACAATAATTCGCCTGATGTATACATGTATAACATGCAAAATATACCTAATAACACCCAATTTATCGCTAACGTGCACCATCCCTCTCACCTCCCCCTCCACGAACCACGCACGTCCATAATACATCGAATTTATATAGCGCTAATAGTTTCGGCGTCATTAACGTCGTCGTCGTTGTAAAAATGCAACTGCATTAAGAAGACGACGACGATGATTTGACTAGAGTTCGCTCCGAACAAAGGCCGAGCAGCGAACGGCTGCATATAATATACATCGATGCGATTATAAACATTTCCCCGGCGACTACAAAACCATCTTGCTGGGACGGACAAAGACGTATATAATATTATATGGAAATGAACGATAATAGGGGCGACAGACAAAGCAATGGACGTCACGCGGAGAAGAAGCGGTCGTCTGCTATTAGATGCGCTTCGGCGCGAAAACGAAACGTATACGTCATATATATATATATATATATATATATATATATATATAATAATTTTATATATATATATATGAACGTGCGAGTTCTATCCGCCTGTATATATAGATTTATATTATATACACACGTATAATTATATCGTATACAATATACATATGTATAATGTGTGTATGTTAGTCTATATATAATTATATATTTATTATATATATATATTATATATAAATAATGTACATGTATGTGTAAATATATATATATATATATATATATATATATATATATATATATATATACTCCTCGTTCGTTCTAACGGCGAAGTGTTGAAAGACGAGGCTTTGTTTGTGACGTCGTTTGACGAAGAATGGCATGCAGCGCCACCAAACGAACGTCCGATGGATTATTTGAGACGACGATCATGATGCATACACAACGAAGAATCAGAAATAAAAACTGATGACGACGAAAATGATTGGCGCATCATAAAAACTGCAGCTGATCGGCGAACATCATCGGAATTCAGATTTATTATATATGTATATATATATATATATATATATATATATATATATTTACAGATATACATATACATAAAATATCGTACATATATATTTATATATATACATATATATAAAATATCGTATATATACATGTATATTATATTTATTTGTATGCATATATATAAAATATCGTATATATACACCGTGTCCCAATTGAACTGATACCCTTTTTGTTTTGGCGATATACTTGTCAATTCTAAATGAAACTCTATAAAATTTCAGAGAATGTAAGAGGGATAAATTATCAATGTTTTCGGAAAATTGTATCCAATTCTACAAAAAGAGTCTGAAGTTATGCACGTTCAAATTTAGGCAACGAAATTTTTAAGTTTCCAACATGTAGGCTAAAAGATAGGAAACTAATGTTAGCGCTGTTCTTCAAAGCTGATGTTCAAAATGTCCTCCATTAGCTCGAATGCATGCTCTAAGGCGCTTTCGCCATTCATTGATTGCATTGTCAACAATCCCTTTGATCAAAACGATGCCATTCTTCCACGTTTCGCTGTTTGAAGTGGTCACTGCATGGTCATTGTCACGTATGCGAGTTTCATCAGGCTGCGATGAGCCAGCTTCTGTTAGGAAAGTCCTTTAAAAACCTTTTGCACCAGAATGTTTTTCTTCTATTAAATTTTTTGTTAAACTCAAATCATCTTTGCTGAAAACCATTTTTATTATTGTTCCATAACATGGAAATGACGGAAATATGACGGAAATATTTATTAATTTAGAAAGTAAGGCTTGCAGTTGCAAATAATAATTTCCTATCTTTTACATGTTGGAAACTTAAAATTTCCTTTGTCCAAATTTGAACGTGCGTAACTTCGGACTCTGTCGGTAGAATTGGATGCAATTTTCAGGAAACATTGATAATGGACCCCTCTTACATTCTATGAAATTTTATTGAGTTTCATTTAGAATTGACAAGTATATCGCCAAAACAAAAAGGGTATCAGTTCAATTGGGACACCGTGTATATATATAGAATATCGTGTATATATATATATATATATATATATATAAGCCCATAATTTGTATGAAGCTTTGTTGGTTCATTTTCAGAGCGATCTTGCATCATTAAAACTCATCATCATCATTGCAGTCAATTTATTTTTGCATCGTTAATAACATTACGTGCATGCCCTCCTGTCTGTTTGATTGCCTGCATGCCTGCCTTTGAGTAACCGTATGTTTGTCTGCTGTCATGCCTGCTTGTCTCTATGTCTATGTCAGTCTGTCTGCCAGTCTCTGTGTCCCTTTCTTCAGTTTATTCTATTTTATGAAAGGAATTGCTGCTGCGTAATTAGCGCAGAGTTCATTGAGTAGCCTAAAATATAATTTTACGCAGTCTAAAAGTAAAGGTGTTCTCGTATACACCGTTATGTTGAAATCACACACAATGTCATTTTCACATCGACAACAACAACAACATTGCTTCAATAACAAGTATACAATAACTATATGTATAATAACAATTATTATATCGGCAACCTCTGTGTATACAACAGCAACAAAGTCGTCATGCAACAGTCATGCATGCACGAGAAAGAGCAACCAGTGAAACAACATTATATAGCAGCATCGATAACAGTCGCATGCAGCATAATACACGTATATCAAACGAACCTGTTTTATTATACGGACGTCTGCAACACGATGACCCGAAAGGTCACGGATGACGTCAGCGACGGAGACCTCCTCCTCCTCCCCTCCATCCGGTTGTCCAACTTCCGGTCGTCTCTGCAACTGATGACAAATCAAGACATGTGACTTGTTGATACTCTGGCTGCTGCAACTGCAAGAGGTGTATATAGATGCTGATGGGGAACTCAGTGACTGCATGCTGCAGGATCAGGTCTGCATTGTATACAAGTATACAATGCAGACATCTACATGCAGAAAGAAAGGTAGTGGGAGCGAGAGATAGGCACACAAACAGACAGACGTACAAACAGACAGATAGGGCAGAGATAGACACAGACAGACAGATTGAGACAGAGTGGCAAACAGACAGACAGACAGAGTGACAGGGACACAGACAGACAGGTAGAGACAGACAGGCAGAGAGAGAGAGACACACACACAGAGACAGAGACAGAGGAAAAGAGAGACACAAAGAGAGACAGAGAGAGTATAATAAAGGAACAGAATGATGTATGTATGCAACTACACGCATGCAATGCCATTCATACGTGAATGAGTGAATGGATGGACAGACGGATGATTATAATGATAATAAAGATGATGACGACGACGACGACGACTTTCTTGCATCATATAGGCTATAATCATCTAGCGCCTTTTCAATCTCTGACATAATTTAATAAGTCGGTTGTCGTCATCGTCATCGTCGTCGTCCTTTGATCATCGGTCGGCGTTGGTCCGGCAATCAAGTACATCAGTGGACTCATGTGCGTTGAGTGCATCGGAATCAGTTATTAAGGACTTAACTCAGGACACATGACGACGACGACGATCAACGGACGAATTAAGGGGAGACCGGGTCGATGGGGGAGAGTGGTGTGGAATGCAACACCCTCCGCTCTCACCCCCGCATGCTTGCAGTTGCATGCAGCCCTTAATAATTCCCGTTTAATTTCCAATCAGTCGGCCATCTTGTAACATCAGAAAGCGTGAAGTTCGCGAACGCAGCTATAAGCAGATCGGATGACGAGAAAGACCGACCGTTCCCACACGTGTGCTTGCGCGTTCGGGCGTGCGTGTCCGCGTAATGAGTCTCCTACGAATGGGGCATACGTGGGTGGGTGGGTGAGTGGGTGGGTGGGTGGAGGAGTATGGGTATCTGCTTTTCCGTCGATATGGAGATGGTTAAACGTGCCCACGATTCTCTATTATCGCTCGCTCGATCGGCGAAATAATCATCCGTAAATTAATGAAGCCTGATCGCGCTGGGCGATAATAGAGGAATCGCGGTGACACAGGATTTATATATATAGTATATATATATATATATAGTTGTTGCACTTGTGTACGCAAGTGCTATAGAACTGACATGAAGGGGGGAACTGTGCATTTGAGTATAAAAACCATAAAAGAGGCGCTATAACAAGTGCTCATACATACACACAAGATTGACGGTCATGTATCATTATAAGCAACAGCTCATATACATGTAGTATCATACTCTCCAAGATTTTATCACAAATCAACCCCCTCTCCTCCCTTCACACCCTGGACCCGCTGCATTGCCCCCGATTTGTTACAGCTGCAATAATTATATTGGGTGGTCCGACCGTCATTGTAAACATATGACGGCGCATGCACGGGCGCTATATAAAGTTACATCGCTCTCTCTTCTGACCAATAGTTGAGTGATTAGATGTTTAATAAACGACCTTTGGCGGAGGTCACGAGAGGTCACGAGGGTCACTATAGGGGTCACTATAGGGGTCAGGCGTTGTTTATTCGGCAGATGGCTTCGTCTGTCGCCCGTCTTGACAGTCGACCACCCCATCCGAGGGGACATCACCCTTACGGCCTCACCCCACCCTCATGCACCCCATATTATAGAGTGGCCGTGAGGATGATGCGACATTTGCGACGAATGTCTCGTATCAGAGAGGTATACATGGTGAACACGTGTTACATCTTGGGGATAACAGCTGTCTGTCTATACCCCTATCGACGAGAGGGTATTATACTGGTGTGGTTGATACAGAGCGGATACATTTCCCCATGAATGCATAACCTTTTAACGATACAAGCATACGATGTTAATGCATGTGACTGTGTATATTTTTGTCTGAATGTATGTGTGCCTATCTTTATATGTATGTTTGTGTATGTCTGTGTATATACATGTATACCACGCATCTGTAGACCATGGAGTGATCTGCCATCTGAATTCCGCTCCTTCTTCGTTCCTCCTCCATTCTTTTTGCTGGTCGCCCACCATCACCCCCTCCGTCTCCTCTATCCATCACTCATTGGACCTTCCATTATAAACTAAAGTCTCACCTTTTATGAACTCTCTCCGACTCATCTGAGCTTCCATGCACCGTATATAATTCTCCATTTAAACGCTACACACCCAGCAGCTGCCACCTCTGATCCCCTGCGTGGAAACCGGACTATAAGCGACCTCCTTCGGACTACTTACTACATGTACTACTCTTTTGGATAACTCCTCTGAATAAATACAGCGATCGTGAATAAGCTGGTGCCCCGCCTGGCGTTTAAGAAATTTTGAAATAACGATTAAGGCGTCACTATATAATAGGTCACACACGTTGTCTTCTTCTTTCTGTTCTCTGCCCTTAGGCAGGTTCGAATGTTTGACGTCCAGGGGCGCCGTTAGGCGTACGCACTTACGCAAGTGCGTACAGCGCGGAAAGGCAAAAATTTTTTTTTCACAAATTGTAAATTTATTTTAAGCGATGAAATTCTATTGAAATTTTATAATCTATAGAATATACTTACTTACTTCCTTACTTACTTACACTCTAATAGAGAGCCATCTTGGCATTGAGCATCTTATAGTCGCCTAGACCCTAGAGGTCTATGGATCCTGGGATTCCTGGATGTAAAACCGCTAAAACTTTTTTTTTAAATTAATTTTTGTTTGTATGGGTTTTTATGTGCACTTCTTATAGCCAGGGGCGGATCCAGGAGGGGGCCATGGCCACCCCATTTAAAACTGCCATGGACGTGGCCCCCCAATTTGGTACGAAATTAGCAATATGCATATGGGTGTAATGGCATATTGCCCCCCCCCCATTCGGAAAATGGCATGGGAAGTGGCCCCCAGTCGGTTTTTAAGTGGAGGAGTAAAAAAAGGTCATCAACTTTTTGGCGGATGAAATGGTATGATTTTCTCCAAAAACATTTGGCAGATGACTAAAAAAACCTCATCAACTTTTTTTGGCGGATGAAAAGTACTTCAGCCAAAGACTGATCACTATTTATTTTCGACCAACAACCAAATTTCGAAATTTGTTTCACCTGTCCCATCCCAGGTTCTAAGATTTTTGCCCCCCCCCCTTGGAAGAGTTCTGGATCCGCCACTGGTTATAGCGCCCCTTCAAGCTCTCTACTCCGGCCGAAGCGCTGAGCAATTGTGAGTGAAGGACTTGCCCAAGGTCCTTACGCGGCGAGGTGGATTCGAACCTGGAAAATTCCGGCTTCACAGCAATATTCCGATCTAAAGGTATCAAATTGCACCTCCTAAACATCACCCCCCGGTAACTTGTACCGTAACCGGTTTCAGATTACCACCGGACACTAGATTTGCATAGATTTATTCGTCATCCCACTGTGGTTTGTTATCAATATTTTACTCGGAAAAATAATAGCCTCGAAGCCATTTCTCCATGTAACTTCAGCGGCGATTTAGTATTTTAGTTAGCCTACAGATGAAAATATTTATAACAAACCAAACCACGAAGTGGGATAACGGATGAAAATCTTCAGACCAAAACAAGAAGCGGGATTATTTTTCTGATATTTTTAGTCCAATAAATGCGACGATTGATGCAAATTACAGTTTGCAGGGGGGGGGGTAATGTTTAGGAGGGGGTAATAATTTGAAGCCTTTAGCATGGGCGTCCGCAGGAATTTTTCTAGGGGCGCAAACTTTTATATAATTGTCACATGGTCTAAATTTATTGGGTGACAGTTTGAATTTCACTGTTAACCTTCAGTGGAGACCAGTGGTTTTATATAATGAGAAACTATATATTTTTTTAAGTTCCACAACATTTTCTATAAAAAGGATCATTATAGGCCTAGTGTGGCGTGATCTAATTTCATATATATATACAGGGCTTAAAGTGTGCCAGGACGGTCATGGACGCCGTCCTGGCACTTATATTCGAGGCAGGACGCCGTCCTATGACTTATTTGGCCAGCACTACCAGGACGGTCGTCCATGATTGCATGAACGGCGTCCATGCAGTTACGGACGACCGGCCATGACTGCCTAAAAATGGCTTCATTTGAGGTCGACACAGCCAAAAATGCGCTGGTCGCTGGGTCTCCGCCCCCAGACCCCGCTGGGGGAGCTTACTGTAAAGACAAAACCTTTCTCTTTTACAATAACATTTTGATTTTTATTGTTATCCTGGAAGCTCGCGACACTGAAAAACGACTTATTCTTAAAAATTTCGCGACTTTGTCGTTCACAAATAGCTGGCAAACAAGAGCCTAAAAATGGCTCCATTTAAGGTCGAAACAGCCAAAAATGCGCTGGTCGCTGGGGCTCCGCCCCAGACCCCGCTGGGGGAGCTTACGACGCTCCCTCAGACCCCCTAGTCGGGATGGGCTTCGTGCCTTCGGCACTCGCAACTTCCCGCCTTCGGCGCCGCCACTGACGACCAATTAGGCCTACAATACAGCGTCCTGGCGCTTTTTACACTTTAAGCACTGTATATGTATATGGGATTGGATTGGTAGTGTTTACGCCCCCCCTAACCATAAATCCTGGATCCGCCCCTGAATATAAGCTCGTATCGATCGCTGTTCGCTTCATATTATTTTGTGCAAGTTGTGCGTACAGAAATAAAATCCTGGCGGCGCCGCTGTTGACGTCTCCATTCTTCCCTGTTCTATATTTGAGTTCGTCATACATTTTGTCTTGGGAACTTTAGGGAGATGGTTTCCCATTGCCTTTCTCCCGGTGTTTTTACAGAGACACCATCTCCTAGCGTCGACATCCTCTGTCGTCCGTCCTTCGGTTTCTTCGCCCCTGGGGGCATCGCATATACCGGCGATTGCTCGGTCGCCCACCACGCTCTTTGTTTCCGAACAGGGGGGACCTCGAGAAGGTGGCGTGGTTGGACATTTGGGTAGCAGAGGCTATTAGAGACGCTTGCTTGCCCCCGTCCCCCCCCACACGTTGTACGCACAGTAAATTCTTTTATTATAAAAATTTCCCCCAGAGCTACACGTACAAGATTTGTTGAGGCTCGTGGATCTCTCTTGAGTCATGATTAATTGTATTGTGTGTCATGAGGCTTCGTGTGTCGTGATTCGTCGTGTGAATTTCAGAAATTGTCAAAAACCACAAGACGCGCGTAAGTCTAAATACACGACTGCGCAGGCGCAAGCCCAGCTGGGTCGGTCAGAGGTCACTTTATTGGAGCGGTCAAAGGTCACCGCTTTTGTAGTCAGTGACGTTTCGCAGACGGTCAATCAATTTCACGCAGACGATGAGAAAGGTCCATCTGATGTTGGTATATATATATATATATATATATATATATATATATATACACGGTGTCCCAATTGAAGTGAGCCCCTTTTTGTTTTGGCGATATATCTGTTAATTCTAAATGAAACTCTATAAATTTTCAGAGAATGGAACATGGATAAATTATCAGTGTTTCCTGAAAATTTGATCCAATTCTACAAACAGGGTCCGAAGTTATGCACGTTCAAATTTGGGCAACTAAAATTGTAAGTTTCCAACATGTAAAAGATAGGAAATTAGTGTTAACGCTGTTCTTCAAAGCTGATGTTCAAAATGTTCTCCAGTTAGTCCACTAGCTCGAATGCATGCTTTAAGGCGCTTTCGCCATTCATTGATTGCATTGTCAACAATTAATCCCTTGATCAAAATGATTCCATTCTTCCACATTTCGCTGTTTGAAGTGGTCACTGGTCAACGTCACGCGTATGCGACTTTCATAAGGCTGCGATGGGCCAGTTTCTGTTAGGAAATTCCTTTAAAAACCATTTTGCACCGTAATGTTTTTCTTCTATTAAATTCTTTATTAAACTCAAATCATCTTTGCTGAAAACCATTTTTATTATTGTCCCCTAACATGGAAATGACGGAAATATGACAGAAATATTTATTAATTTAAAAAGTAAGACGTGCAGATGCAAGCAATAATTTCCTATCTTTTACATGTTGGAAACTTACAATTTACTTTGTCCAAATTTGAACGTGCATAACTTCGGACTCTGTTCATAGAATTGGATGAAATTTTCAAGAAACATTGATAATTTATCCCTCTTACATTCTCTGAAATTTTATAGAGTTTCATTTAGAATTGACAAGTATATCGCCAAAACAAAAAGGGGCTCACTTCAATTGGGACACCGTGTATATATATACAGGGTGGCTCAAAAAAATACCCCACCGGATAAAATGCAATATCTTCACAACCCATTGACATTTTTCTACGAAATTTTCCCAATTTGTAGGGGAATGAATTACCAACAATCCCTGAAAGTTTCGCTTTCAAATTTTCAAGTTTGCAAAAGTTACAGCTGCTTAAACTTTCAATTCCGTTTTTTCGAATTTCCGCGGAAAAATGAACGTCATTTGTTGATTTCCATGTCAAATAATATCACCTTTCACTGCCACCTCAGGAATCCGTTTTACAGTTTATCGTAAAGTATGATGGGATCATGGGAGTGTACATTTCCTGCTTTAATACGAGCTCGAATTCTTTTAGTGAAACTCGGTATGGGCTTGTTGATCGACTCCTCCGGCAACTGATCCCACATTATAGTAGCAAGACTTTCTTCAGCCAGCCAATGTTCCCCAAGTTGGGATGAAATGTCTAGCAGAGCTCCACATATGTGATAATCAAGAGGATTAAGGTATATTGAGTTTGTTGGTCAATCATGTTTGGGAAAAAATTCTCATCATAACTAACCTTGCCATGTGGGCAAGCAGGAAGACAGTGGTCGTTTGGTCTGACGCAAAAAAGCGCGATGTTCACGAAATTCGCTTGGTATATATATATATATATAGTCGCAAAGGTAAAGTTTGCAAAGCACATCATGGTTTCGGCGTCAAATCTGCTGGCGTGTGTTACGGCTGCAAGGGAAGACTGCACTTCATCCCATTCAGTAGGCTAGATGTCAAACTTACAGTTGAACTCTGTTGCCCAGACTGATTGAGGACTGCAGGTATGTTCTAACATTTGGTTTTATTTTCCAGCAGGACGGTGCGCCTGCTTGCTCGCACGGCAGGGTTGACTATGATGATGCCATCTTATTGCCATCAACTGCGGTAAATTTAACTCGCCAGACCTTAACTCTTTTGTTTAGTACTACTGGGAACCTATGCTGGAACGATGCAAGACATTTCATCCCAAGTTGGAGAACATTGGCTAACTGAAGGAAGTCTTTCTGCTAATGTGGGATCAGATGCCGTAGGACTCGATCAACAAGGCCATATACTGAGCTTCACAAAAATAATTTGATCTCGAATTAAAGCAGGGAGTGGACACTCCCATTATGCTTTACGATAAACTGTAATTCTGTAAAACGGATTTCTGCGGTCGTGGTGAAAGTGATATCATTTGACATGAAAATCTACAAGTGACGCTAACTTTTCCGCGGAAATTCGAAAAAACGGAATTGAAAGTTTAAACAGCTGTAACGTTTGCAAACATGAAAATTTGAAAGCGAAACTTTCAGGGATTGTTGGAAATTCATTCCCCTACAAATTGGGAAATTTTCGTAGAAAAATGTCAATGGGTTGCGAAGATATTGCATTTTATCCGGTGGGGTATTTTTTTGAGCCACCCTGTATATATATATATATATATATATATATTCAAAACATTCATAATATATATACTATATAATTATACTATAGCGTTTTACCCGACTTCGCTTAGGTGTTTTCTGAGGCCTGGGTTTACACTTTATACACTAATTAACAACAAATAAATTATAGTTTCGTTTGGAGCGCGTGGTGTAGTTGGTAATACGTTCGTTGCCTTGTAGCCGGAGGGTTGTAGGTTCTAATGAGCTAATCCAACTCAAGCCGCTTATAGGGACCTTGGGAAAGTCCTTCACTTGCAATTGCTCGTGCGCTTCGGCGTGAAAATCCGATTCAGTGTCCGAGATTAAGTCGGGAGCGCTTCCGAGTAGGAAGGACCGCTATGACAAGTGCACATACATGTACATATAGTTAAAATGTACGTTGCAAGTAAGTAAGGCGCAACTACATTACAGCCAATTCGTCCTTTCTATAGATATATATATATGTATATATATATATACATCGTCCCCTCGTATACCCTCCCTTCTGGGCCTTACCTCCCTTGCTAAACCACGGTTACATTGTACTCGCGTGGATGCGGTTGAGCGATCTGCTTGGACACCTCGAAAACTAAGTTATTCGCTTTTATAAATAAAAGACTGGATAGGCTGTTTAGTAATTTTTTCTGCAAATCTTCAAAGATTAACTCATTTGTTATAATTATAGGCACACTTCCTAACGACAAAGAATCAAACGATGGAACTGAGGAAGTGTAAGTGAAGAACTTGCTCAGTGTGCATTGTGTGCAACACTATCAGAAGATGAAAATCGAGCATGACATTGTGTCAATGTATACAATTATAAGCCAAGAGTGTTACACATTATAAGAGGGGATATAATCTACCTCGCCGCGTAAGGACCTTGGGCAAGTCCTTCACTCACAATTGCTCAGCGCTTCGGCGTGAAACTCCGATGCAGTGTCCGCTCTGCATTCGGGAGCGCCTCTGAGTAGGGAGAGAGAGCCTGAAGGGGCGCTGTAACAAGTACACATACAAACAAACAAACAAATATATAGGTGGAAAGGGTTTGGTCAAGCCATAGATAAGCCATCCATTCTCTCATCGTCCATGGGGGTAGGGTAACGAACGAGGAATCGGCCGAGGGTAGTAGAGGGTGTAATTGCCCCCGCGGTGTTTACCCCCGGCGGCTGAAACCCTGATTATTGTATAATTGCCCTGTGTCTGTAAACTCGCCGTCGGTCTGATGCGTACCTTCTGGACAGCGTGTACCCGACGGGGGAAGAGTGAGAGCCGACTGGGGGGGGGGGTGCACACGCCCCGACCACGAGCACGGGGTCACGGGTGACCTATGACCTCTGGACAGCCGGTCATATCGGTTGCGAGAGAATTCGTCGGGTGAAGAATAAGAGGGTGGCTGACTATCTGTGATTGAGGTGCCACACATGTCACCCTCGTTTTCCTCTTATGCTTCCCTCTTATACCGGTACCCTATTGATGGCACTCTCCTCTACCTCCTCCTCTTCCTCCTTTTCCACTTTCTCTTCCTCCTCCTCTTCCTCCTCTCATTCCTTTCCCTCCTCTTTCTCCTCCTCCTCTTCCTCCTTCTCTTCCTCCTCCTCTTCCTTCTCCTCTTTACCTACTCCTCTTTATCCTCCTTTTCTCCTCCTCTACCTCTTTCTCTTTTCCTCATTTTCTTTCTCCTCCTTTTCCTCCTCCTCTTGTTCCTCCTTATCTTCATTTTCCTCATCTTTTTCTTTTTCCTTCTCCTCTTCCTCCTCTTTTCCTCCTTCTCTTCCTCCTCATCCTCCTCTTCCTCTTCCTCTCTCTCTCTCTTCTTCGTCATCTTCTTCCTCTTCCTCTTCTTCCGCACCTTCCTCCTCCTCTTCCTCTTCTTCCGCACCTTCCTCCTCCTCTTCCTCTTCTTCCGCACCTTCCTCCTCCTCTTCCTCTTCTTCTGCCCATTTCTCCTCCTCTTTTTATTCCTTCTTATTCCATTTTAGATCTGACAATGCATGGAAGAGGAGGCGAGATATCTCTATTATAATATAATCTTTCCGCCTGGCGGGCATTTGAACCCATGACCCTTCTGTTGCCATTCGAGCGCACCAACCACTTGACCCTAGCGATCGAATTTCCACCGCAGCAGCAGACGACCTTTTAAAAGAGACGATGTTAATTGAAATCCGTTTCTACTTGCGCTACAGAAATCAATCGGTCAGACCAAGGTCAGATCAAGGTCAGTTTGCGATGAGATTTGATTTGATTAAAGACTTGAATTATTGTCTTGATTACACTATAATCAAATCAAATCAAATCAAATCAAATCAAATCTTATTTATTCGTAGCGATCAACAAATCAAATCAAAACAGCAAAAAACATATATAAAATTAGAATGTGCAGTGAAATAAGGAGCCAACGAATGATTAACATCTAATAGGTAAAAGATCACTAAGAAAGGGTCACCCAGAAAGGGAGTGATCCCGCTAAACCTGGGCAACCACAAACTGGAGTTTATATCAAGATGGTGGTGTCAGAAGAGTGATGTTGTTATTAGACAATGTAGGCAAAACGAAATCAAGTAGATGGGTTAATGTAGAGAGAGAGCGAGAGATCCAGAACATAAGCAGTGAAAACAGAGAGCATAATAATAAAACATACATACAATGTTGATGCAGAACAAACTAGAGCTAATTCATAATTTAGATGAAAGTAGGCCATGGGATTGCAGACCATGGGCAATGACCACAACTAGTGGTAACAAATGTTAGCATATAGCGGACAACAATAAGACAGTAGCCAGACACGAAAGTTATGATCCACAACGGGTGGTTAAAAAATAATTACTGTAGCTGTAGTACCGAAATAATACTATATATCAGATCAACACAGAAAGACCTGTAATGACACTACGTGAATTATAGACATAATAAACAAGGCAAGGTCAAACTATTAACGAAATCAGTAAATGAGAATATTACACCAAAGGAAAATATACTAAAACCATAGGGTTGTAACCAAAAAATGTATTCAACGGGTAAAAATGTCAGTCAAAGGCAGTGGAGGAATCAGTTCAGAATAAGAAACTTTTTTAAACGATTTTTAAAAAGGCTGGTGGATTTTAAGGTAGATATATGAACCGGAAGGCCGTTCCAAATCTTAGGACCCAAATATTTTATTGAAAATTGTTTAATTTTTAGGCGTGCATATTCACTACGGTAACAGCTAGCGTGCCTAGTAGCATGATCGTGAAGTTTAGAACCAGTAGTAAAGTAGTTATTGAAAGTGTGAGGCAATAGGCGCTGGTGGTAGCGATGCATAAATAGACATATTTGGAACTTATTGATGTTTAGTAAGGACAGTAACACATGGCTTATAGACTACAGGCTGGACACGACTATGCTGGAGTAGCCTTGCCCAATATAGCCTGATAAGATTGGGATAGAACAGTTGAGATAGAATAGAATAGAATAGGATAGGATAGGATAGGACAGGACAGTATAGGATAGGATAGGATAGGATAGGATAGGATAGGATAGGATAGGATAGGATAGGATAGGATAGGATAGGATAGGATAGGATAGGATAGGATAGGATAGGATAGGACAGGACAAGATAGGACGGGATGCATATTTCCAAAATGTACATGGCAGCTGCAACCGCAGGGTTTTCAGCCAATCACGCGTCATGATACATAATTTAACTGTCAGCGCTCCACAACCAATAAGAAATGTCGTTACTAATCGTAAAATAAGGATTCCTTTTCAATAATCTTCACTGTTTAATGTTGGATATTTTCAACTTCTTATAATATGTATTGTGACTTGTGATTGGCTGAAAAACCTATGGTTGCAGCTGCCATGTACATTTTGGAAATATGCGGACGGGATGGGATAGGATAGAATAGAGCAGAGTAGAATAGAGAATGAAATGGAATAGAATATAATGGAATAGAATAGGATATAATAGAATAGATAATAGAATGGAATAGAATAGATTATAGTATAATAGAATAATGGTATTATATAGAACATATTAATGATATATTATTTTATAATTTATATGAAGAGATTAAATCTAATTTAAATTATATGCTGTGTTCCTCTAGACTTGGCTAGCCTGCCGATAAAGCTATAGAACAGATTAGATTAAATCGGGTTGGGTAATCCAGCTTTTTTCCGAGGGCAAAATAACAATGCCAAGAAACATGTGTGTGTGTGTGTGTGTGTGTGCGTGTGCATGTGTGTGTGTACTTTTGTACGTGTGCATGTGTGTGTGTACTTTTGTACGAAGTCACCGTTATTCTAATTAGTTTGTCTTAAGGTTTTCTTTCCCTTACTCTAGTAATCCTACAGGCCTACGCTACAAAGTCCCCCCCCACGTTTACATTGTCATTTGAAGCTTTTGACGACCATGCATGCAGAGTTTGCAGACGGTGGTTTACACGACACTTCCTCAGTGTATACATTCTCGGACTAATTATATGCTGAGCTTGCAGTAGAGGACGCGTTACAAGCGGGGAAGAGTTTGTTACCCGTCGGATAAACATCCCGTCATTGCAACTCTGAAACAGGAAACACACTTCCACTTATACACTGGTCCATGCATGCATGCAGCGGCCTGTATAGATTCCCTAATTGCTTGGAGAGTCGTCGACAGGTGGCCACATGTAGGCAAGACTTCTGCGGTGGTTCTCAGGGTCTGCGGGGGCTGGATGGAAGGAGTTGTCTTTCTTTAGGAGGGAGTCCTCTGGGTCAGGCGTTTGATCGTCTTGCTTGTGCTAATTAAATGTGGGATTTTAACTCAGTGTTGCATGGGACCGTGGGTGGAGATGGAAGCTGAAAGGGAGGCAGAATGATTGAAAGAAAGAATGAATGAATGAATCAATGAATGATTGAAAATGGAGAAATTACTGAATAAGTGGTGGCAACTGGTGCTATTTTAAAATATCGTATAATATAGGGCGATTTAGGGCCTACTTTTTACTCTGTTATACGGCTGAATTTAATTTGACCCAAGATGACGCTGAAGACTCAAGATGACAACGTCACGAGATGACAACGTCACGAGATGACAACAGCACAAGATGACAACAGCACAAGATGACAAGATGACACGAAGCAACGACGTCACCAGATGGCCTTACATGTAGTTCTCCGAGAAGCCTTCACAGACCCGCCTGACCCCTACAGCCAACTTGTGGCTTATGCCTTATCAGTATAAGATCAGAGGCATGCGTATCAAATCCCACACCCGACTCCAACCGTCTTATCAACCACTGGGCTGTTAGAAGGATGGCCTTAAGACCTCAGTGGATGGGAGGTTGAAAGGAAGGCCACAAGACGTCACAGTTTCCTCGTTACTCACGCCCAGGACCTTGGTGGCACCCTCGGGGAAGGGGCGGCGCACCCCACCCTCCCCTGCCGCTTGTAGAGACGGGTTGCAGAGGATGGTGCATGGCATTCGGATGCGGAGTGGAAATATAGATGGAGCAAGAGAATGCCACAGCCGCAGACGTCTTAATCGTCTTGATGGCTCTGGGGGTTGATGCTGATAAGAGGCAGAGGATAAGTAGCGGAAACTGATGGTTAGGAAGGAAAGGAGGAGGAGGAGGAGGAGGAATTGGAGCAGGCATAGGAAGAGGAGAAGGAAAGGAGGAGAGGAGGACGACGACGAGGAGAAGGAGGGTACAGACGGGTAGGAATACGAGTAGAAAGAACAAGATGAGAAGGAAGAGGAGAGGAAATGGCGAATTAGTAAGAGGAGGTGGAAGAGGAAGAGGAGGAGGAGGACGGAGAAAGAAGAGGGGAATGTGGGGGGAGGAAATAAGAGGAATATTCCCTGTCATCCGTAGCTACTTACTTATTTACTAATCCTCCCATATGTCATCGCCAGCCGTGAGAAATTCTGAACTCCTCCCGTGATTTCTGTAGCTCGTTTCCTTTACCGCCGAATCCCCGATCAGAATCCCAGAAGAAGAGGAAGAAGAAGAGGAGGAAGAAGAGGAGGAAGAAGAGGAGGAAGAATAGGAGGGAAGAGAGGAGGACGAAGAGTTGGTGGAGGTGGTAGGATCAGACAATCAGTTTCTTCTCAAGATAATCTCCTCTTAGGGTTCCTGACGTTTCCGCCGCCGTTCTGGCGCTGACCCCGCCCCAACCCCGTTTAATTACGTCACATAGATCAGTCCGTCCGTCCGTCATGAGAGGGAGCTGCATACCCCTCCCCACCCCCACCCAGCCGCCTACCAGAGAGAGGCTAACGAGCCGTCGACCCGAGCGGGAGGGGGGACCGCACGGGCCGGTACCATCCCGTACAACAGCGACACGACCTCAGCAAACGACAGAGGGCGCAGTTATCGGTGACGCAGGCGAGATAAGAAAGCAGACGACAGGATCAGAGAGAGGCAGCGGCGGGAAAAAAACGCAGACGACAGCGCAGCGTCGTCCGCTCTGCTGTCAACAGCCGCCGTTTAATTATTTTAAATCGTTATCCGCGAATAAATAAACTGATTTAACGTGCATCCGGAAGAGAGGGTAGGGTAGCGAAAGAGGGGAGAGGGAATAGCGGAAAGGGTGAGACCGGTGGGATAAATGCGACAATTAGGAGCGAGGAGAAGACGTCAACGGAAAAACCAGACGCGACCGTTCGCAAGAGATATCGCCATTTTCCGGAGCCGTGCGCCGCGTTGTACGAGGCGCCGTCGCCACTGATCTGCGCTGCTTTGGCGCCGTTAATTATTTAGCGCCGTGCTCTGTGTTCTTTTAATGACTGACTGCAGATTCGATCAGCGTCCAATGCGATCATCCCATCAACAGAAAGAGATTAGAAGAACGCTTAATAACAATCCCCGTGCATAATAATATATCTTCAAGGGCGTCTTTCCTCCCGGTCATAATATACTTTAGGAATTCTGTAGGCGATTTTTTCCCATGGCAGTTAAGTCGTCTTTCACCACTCTTGTACGCCGCTTAGTCAATAAATTCATGACTATCACGAATTCCAGAATGTTTTCTTCAAATCAGGAATATCACGAATATATATATATATATATATATATATATATATATATATATATATATGTGTGTGTGCTTACCTCAGTAGAAATATTATCGATTTAAATAGCGCCGTATAAGTTGAGCCGAAGACGAGTAAACGGGCGTTGTGCGTGAGTCTAGCAATCGACCATACTGGTAGTTATAATTATGATACTTAATGCCCGTACGTAATACACTATTCTTGTATAATAGTTATGTCATAATAATTTGATAGGCATGTATCGTTTATTATTACGGTTTATACTAAAAGATGATGTAGATCTTATTTCACATCTAATATCCATCTACAGTCATTTTAAAAAAGTAAGGCATATTTAAATATGATATGTAGGCCTACGTGTATGTTATAGAGAGACAAAGACAGACAGAGACAGAGAGAAAGAGAAGAGAAAGAGAAAAAGAAAGAGAGGCTTAAAGAAAGAGAGGCTTAAAGAGAGGTATACATGTCATTGCGATGGATAAGGAATGAGGAAGCGGGCTCTAAGTGCGAGTCTGGAAAGTGTTGTGTGCACTTGGTGACTGCAGCCCGCAATTATTATGCGCATATATTAAAAGACAGACATAAAGGCAGACAGACAGCCAGACAGATAGACAGACAGATAGATTTGTCTGGAATCGATTAGCCATGGATTGAACTCAGTTCGTGCAAAAGTTGAAGACTTGTCTATTGGCACTCAGGTTTGATGATGTAATTGTTATGGAATGTTTGTATTATTATTAACCAAGTAGGCCTATATACAATTATGCTTAAAACACGTCTTAGACCGGAGGCGTTGAAAAGACGCTGACATATTATTATCAGGTCGATGTATCCATATAGGCTCGACATGACACTGTGATGATTAACACTATGATATTTAGTCTCTCGTTATCGTATAACAGTACTATCGTTATCTCCATGGGCGGAGTTTGGTTTCCGTTCTTGGGAGGGCCAACCCCGAGTCTGGGCCTTCTTATATAGGGGGGGCTAACCCCGAAAAAGGATACCATTTTCATGGTTAAAAAGTTGAATCTGGGCCTTCGTGGGGGGGGGGGCTTAGCTCCCCCTAGCTTCTGATAAACTCCGCCCATGGTTATCTCCAAGCTTCTAAAATCTAAAGCATCTAGAGCGTCACTCGGAATTCTCTGCGCGTATGCCCGAACGGATCATTGAAGCCCCAGAGGGCGCGCGTGTGGATGTGGGTGTGACGACGGTGGAGGTCTGACCCGGCCGCGTGCCGAGGAGCGGCGCCCTCCCTCACCCGTTGGAAAGAGGGAGGGACAGAGAGAGAGAGGGGAAGGAGGCGACGATACCGAAATCGATTGGGGTCACGACGCATGCGTGACCCTGGCGTGAGGTTGGCGGGTACTTTCCTTTTTCTTTCAAATAACAAGTCGTTTTTGGAATGACGGGGTAGAGAGAGCGCAGAACCCCACGGGTGGTGTAAACGCACGACGCCGCATTTGTGCGCTCTTGCGTGCCAGAATGTTTACCATGACCCTACCTCCCACCCGCCACCACAATCTAATCCAATAATAATCTAATCATATGGTATAGAGACATTTTGCAGCATCTAAATTTCTCTGATTAGTTTAAAAATCTCGAGTGCACGAAGCAGTGCGATTAGTCAATGTGTAGACCTATGCCGTGTGTCTCTTTTTCTCTATTTAAATTCATTGTAATATGTCAGAGGCATAATATCAACGCAGCCTAATAGGTATCGTCAATGTGAGAATTGTGGGAAAATAAATGGGGTTTGACTATGATCCGCCTGAAATTGTGGTGCTATGTGGAATCATTTACTATATGAGGCGTTTGAGTTATATATTGACTGTGATAGATCCATATTAAAGGTGTCTAAATTCGCCATTGTAGTTGACTCTTTACTTTTAGTTTATATATAAAATTTGCTCAACTGAAACTTTTGCTTACATTCGAAATTTTTAATGTTGTCTGTAGACCTACTTCGTGCACTGTTCGCACTCGCATTCGTATTCGGCCGAATGGTTGGGCCAATTATTCGCTATTCGCATAATTATCACCTTTCCACTGTTCGGTACCGGTAGCATATAGGCATTCCGTACCCGATTTCGTAGCATTGCCAGCCATAACGCTTACTCATTGGCCGGTTCCAGATTATGAATATTCATAACCAGGGACGTGTCTAGTGCCTTCTCGTGCGCTGCTGTTGCTGCTGTTGTTGACTTACGGGGAAATGGCCGATTGCGGAGCTTTTAAAGTTTTAATTAAGGATTTGCCATTTCGATAGTGAAGTATTCGAAAAGTGTGATGGTAGACTTAAGGTTTAGCCTAATAGTCTAATGACAATTTGTGACGATTCAGACATAGCGAAGTCCAGCGTTTGCAGGTTGACCTACCTGCTTTCTTTTTAAATACAATAATTAAACTAAAATCGGGTGTCTACATTTTTGGGTGAGGAAGTATAATAATAATAATAATTTCCGTTTATTCAACAACCCGTTTGACAGACCGCAACCAGTTACAGTGTACAAGTATGCATTTTAAACAAATCACAAGAATGCAGATCACAGAACACACAAATCTTAACTATTAACACTTTAACAGAACAGACTGCCCGCAATAATCAGCGCTAATAGTAACCTAGGCTACAAAGCATATCCGCTCAATAATAAAGCACGCAACGCTGCTTTGTCCCATTATATGCAAAGCTTTGTGGTGTATAGTCTATTTATTAAAGCAATTTCTAAATCTTAGCAGGTAGCTGCGATATAGACTATTAATGGACGCAACGGCTGCGAGTTATTTAACATAATTAATAAGATTATTGATATTGCCAACGCAAGCCGCAGTAATCTGTAAACAAAACGTGTTCAATGACGTCACTGGTTATGAATATTCATAATATGGGATCGGCCAATGAGAAGGCGTTTAAGGCTGACAATGCTACGAAATCGGGTACGGAATGCCTATATGCGTACCGGTACAGTCATAGTAGAAATCTCAAGTTTACATTCACGATTTGTTGACATAATAATTATTACAATGACTGAAGATTGTTGCGTCACCTAGCGAATAAACTGTAACGACAAAATTGGTTGTTGTCTGTAGACGGATGGATGGATGGAACGCAAAGCGTAACAACGGAGATAATGCAAATGGTGGACGAAAGATGATTCGTGACAAGAATCGTCAACAGCATGTGGAAAAATTGATTGGGTCATAATTATCATGAGGGGAGACTCCCCTAAGTTAGGCTAAGTATAAGACCGATTATTGCAGATGCGCTCGCTCTCTCGATGCAGATTTCAGGTTGACACGCCAGGTGGCGTTGATTTAATAAACATTCGCTAGGTGGTCACACTGCGCAACGTGGTCAATGGTTAAGTGCTCCACAGAATGTTTTTCGGCAAAACAGGAAGTGGTTTCTATAAATGGGGATTTACCTATTCTTAGGTTTACTCAGCGATTATCTATAGATTAAATTTATCAGAGTTGTCGACGTCCAAAGAAACCTAAAACTCATAAGACGCAACAATTTCTCAGAGACTTTTAATCGAAATAGATAATTTTCATGGGCCTAGGCCTACTATAATTATTATGCAAAAAGAAGCCTACCGAGTGGTGAGGATCAATAATAAATAACTATTCGCTTTGTAACGGAAGTTAGTGGCCTTTCGCTTTAGCCCTAATGCATCTCCACTCGCCCCTCCTTTCGTTTAGACACATTTTCAAGTCTTTAATATTTTCAGCCCAGGTTCTATAGGTTCACCCGTCACCTGTTACAGTAGGCCTACGGTACTGAAAAAGATACCGACCACACACGTAGATTCCATGAGTGTTGAAAGTGAGAGTTGTGCGACGAAAACGTTACAGCTCACGCGTCCCGCTCAACATCACTCAAGTCAACTACAATATTATTAAGCTGTGCCCATAATATGAGTTGTAGCAGTGCGTTTGGAGGTGGTTCAATAAAGTACATACACACACGAGGATTGGATACCAAAAACTAAGGGAGAAGGCCCAGCGGAGGGAAGAGTGGCGACACTGGACAGCCGAACCTGCCTACCAGAAGAAGAATACACTTACTTACTTACTTAAACACAACCCAGTTTACAACAACCTTTGTTTTTGCCATCTGCCTGACGTCACTCCGATGGAAATCCGTAGCGCGGGGGAATCCCTTTTAACGGCTTTCTATTGGACGACATCCGCAGCCGTAGCCATAATTTCCAAGAAAGGAACGACCCTGATCTTGCGCTAGAACAGTTTTCCTAAAAACCCGTAGCGTCTCTGAAAACCGTCGTTTCTTTTTCACGCATTCTAATCGAAGAGGAGCAGTTTCTACTTATTTCTTCTGCTTGTAGTCGAGTGCTTTGTACGGAATTTAATCCGAAACTTCGATGGTGAGTCTGCGGTTCTTCATTTCTGTCGTTTTGCGATACGCATTTTATTTGCGGAACCTGTTACTGACCTGATTAAATGGTTGGTGTCTGGGAAAGTCGCGTTTTTACTTCCGATCTTGCTTTTGCTTTTTGTCCTGTGCATTTATTTTTCCAGCAAATTCAACAGTAACAGTTCTGGAAAACGGGTTCAATGTAAGGTCAAATGACGCGTGTTTTAATGACAGCGTGTCAGTAAAATTATGATTTTGCAGTTCATTATATAGACCATAACAAAAGTGAAAGTCGAACATGTTTAAAACAAATTTAAGCTTGTTTGATGTTAGCTGTGATTTATGTGTTTAGTTGTTTGCATTGTTTTTGGCAACATTGCTTTTGTAAAGCACTTCTAGAAAAGTAAATGTGACTGTGATATATTGACGATGTAGGCCTAAATGTTGTCCAGCTTGGCCCCCATGTTGTAATAAGTAAGTAAGTAAGTAAGTATTCACTTTGATTATCAGTTGCAGACCGCATTACAAACGACATTACGCATAATCATGTACGTTCAATGACAAGATTCATTTGTATTTATGTATTGTATTGTATTTATCAGAATGTAGCGTTTGAATAAGAAACGTTTGTCCCATTTGATTGTCATACTCTGGGAGAACTCTGCCGTGTGCACTTGCACCGACTGCTTTATGGGGTAATGGAACAGCGCGTGTTCAGGGTTGAGCATAATCGAAACAGATAGTGTCTTGTCTTCCCTTGAGCACAACTGCTCAAAAGATGGGGTTTCCTCATGGGTGCCAAGTCCGACCCTTTTCTGCCTCATGAACTGCTCTCTCTGTTATATACAAACTGATATTCTGAGAATCGCTTGACTGCACATTGATGTTGCAGCATCATAGGATGATAATTTGTGCATTAGACACCAGTTGGAGTTTAATAGAATAGGTACTAATTAATGACTACTACATTAATTTTATGTTGAACCATTGCCCTAGTTTTTAACTCTGTGCTTTTTAATGTTTTGAGACTGTATTGCTTTTTGTTATTGATCTTTTTAACGCTGTTTAGCTAAATTCAATGAAAAGTATTGATATTATTGTTTGCTTTAATGATGGCCCCTCTTTCCCTAAGGACCATCTTTCTCACAGGTCCCTCTTTCTCGAAGACCCCACTTTCTCAAAGACCCCTATTTCTCAAATGTGTACCCCTATTTTTCAAAGGCCCCTCTTTCTTCAGGGCTCCTGTTTCTCAAAGGCCCCTGTTCTCAAAGGCCCCTGTTCTCAATGGCCCCTGTTCTCGAAGGCCCCTCTTTCGCAAGCAAGCCTTCCATGCAGTAATATGCATCTTCTGATTTCTATGACTTTATTTTGCAAGTGGTTGAAGACCATCCTATTCAGTCATTGTCTTGTTTAGTCAGGTCAGAAGCAGTGTTGATAATTAATTATTGTTTTTGCTAAAGTGCTGTGTAAATATGAAATGCATGTGGTGCAGTAAGCTGCTAGTTGAACTCTGTTCTGGTTTTTGATTGGTGTTACACATAACCAATTTAATCATTTTTTAACATTTCTAAGTACATGTAAGTTTGGATTAAACAAGCCACTACAGATCATGACAAACTACAACACACTAAGATAAGATAAGATAGAATGTTCTTTAATTAACCAAAATTGTTATCCGCATTTTGGTGTAGCCTACAGACATGGTAATGAACGAACATCATTCACAGAGCCAATTAAAAGTCAAACAAACTATGATAAACTATATAAATTTATTGTACCAGTATGTTTGTATTATGCGTTTGTATTTTTGTGTAACTTGTTTTATGTGTGAGGAAGGCTGAAGGCAAGACAAGGCAATTGTATGTTTGTATTGTATTTTTTCTATTGTTCTCTAATGTTAATTTAGAGCCGAAATGTCGATGTGGAGTCATCTATCGTCGTTGTGTATGAAGAATAGAGATCTTCATGAGAAAGTTCATGCTCTCTACCGCAAGTCACGCTTTCCGTACAAAATCCGATCATGCTTTTCGGAATGGATTGAAGCGCAGAACTGGTGAGTGCCTCTTTGCTTTTCTTCAATCATCACTGAGGGTGGGGGCACACTTATGATCACTATTATATTATATGATCACTTGTAAATGCATTGTGATGTATTGTATTATATTGTCTTGCTTTTTTGCTTTACCGGTATATTGTCTCACTTGTATTTTGTTGTATTATTATTTTTTTGTCTTGCTTTTGTAGTGTATTTTATTGTATTGACATGCTTTTGTATTGTATTGCTTTTATAGTATTGTCTTGCTATTATATTGCACTGTGTTGTGTTTTTATTGTATTGTATTGCCATTGTATTGCTGTGCTTTTGTATGGTGTTGCTCGATCTTGCTTTGGTGTTATATTGTCTTGCCTTTCTAATTATGTGTTGCCTTGATTTTAATTGTGTTGCTTTTTATTGTATCGTATCATCTTGCTTTTGCATAGTATTTTCTTGCTTTTGTATTGTATTATTATGCATTTGTATTTGTTCGTATTGTCTTGTCTTTGTATTGTATTGAGTTGTACTATATTGAATATTTTCTTTTACGCTTGACGTACATGTACATTGGCCCAAAATTGCTGACAATGTTTCAGTGTCTGCTGTATTCCCATGGGATTGGCCAAAATACGTCCAGGGCAAGCCACCCCCCCCATTCACTTCACGCCAGTGGGCTAATAACAGAGAAAACTAGTAGCTTCATTGTTGAATGCACTGGATAAGGATAGGCCTACTGTGCAGTACCTATAGTTACCACCCTTTATAAGGTCATCACAGAAGCAATGCGGCAGTTGCTGTGTATTGGTCTACTAAACTAATCTTCGGTCTGACCACTTCTCTCTTAAAAACGATTGTCACAAATCACAAGAGCCTTTTAAGAGGGGATCCACCCGCGAGTTCTTACCATAGACTTGAAGAGAGAAGAAGAAGTATATGAGATTGGAAAGAGGATGTTGGCTGATGAACTGAGTGATGGAGGGGGGCATGAACGACAAGGAGGAAGTACCAGTGTCAAACTGTTGAGGTGAAACGGTAAATAGGTTGCTTCTAAAAGTGTCAATTAGTTTTAAATGTGCTGGTGATGGTTGGGTGTGTGAATTTATTTTGAAGGTATGTTGTCACTTATGAGTGATTAAAGTTTTGTTATTTGCAATTAGCACTGGGACTATTTAATTAGGATTTTTAATAACTCAATTAGAATGGCCCCCCAACTATATGATTAAAATCATAATTAGAATTAAAGCAATTACTACTTAAAATTATGATTTTAACTGTGCCAATTAATGGGAATTAGCTTCCAACTAATTAATTGTAATTAATTATTTGTTGATGCACACGTTGTAGAGTGTAAACAATAAAAAAATTTACTTGACTAGTTCGGCATAAAAATAATATTTAAAATATAGTTGACATTAAACTGAAGATGTTGATGGTTTTCATCTGGTATTTAAAACGTTTCTGCTTATAGCCTACTGCGGAAATTCTCTCAATTATTGAAGATAAGAGTCATGATGCTTTGCAACTGACCTGATGAGTTTAAATTGTGGTATAGTCGCCAAAGTCCAAAGCCAATTTCTCTGCTCGTTTGCGATTTTTATGTCCTTGCAACATGAAATGCTTTGTCAGATTTCAGTGGTCTCTCTGTCTTGCATGGAATCTGTATGTTCAGGGTGTATTAATTAATTTATTCATTCATTCATCCTTCATTTATTCATCCATTCGTTCATCCATTCATTCATCCATTCATTCATTTCGGAAATTTATATTAAGGTTACTACTTAGGAGTGCTCCCGACCCAAGATCGTCTGAAAACAATATTTATATACCAAGAAAATTGGGTTTCGGGTTTATAAGGTTATGTTCGATATACACAATACTTTGATTATACGCATTCCTAAGGGTATTTACATTCTCTTAGCCTAAAGAATTATGCACAATCCTTCGAAAATACACTTTCCATGTAATATACGCACATATACTGGCATGTATACGTGTGTGCGCGTGTGTGTGCGTGTGCATTTTTGCGTGTCAGGAACTTTATGATGAATGCAAAAAGCACATCTGCCACGAAAACAAAAAGGTTGAAAAGAAAACCATAGAGCATTATTTATAGTCAACAACCGATGAGTTTCCTTGACACATGTCATCAAAACTTGCTGATTAATTTATGTTGCGTATGTTTATACATGACTGCCATGGCTATAGTCGATACATATATAATCTATGGTAATTATCTCGTTACAACGTCCTACACCCGCGACAATTTTTATTGAAAAGTGCAAATGTACTTACACTTTCCCAGTGACATAATAATGCACTTATCCTGATCATTTTTATTTCCTCGGAGCTGTCACGCTGAGAGTGCCTCTGAATAGCTAGTCTGTAAGAGGCGCTTTACAATTGTTCATATACCATACCATACCATGTGTCCACATGTCTGTTGGTGTGTGTGTGCGCATGTGAGTGTGAGTGTGTGTAAGTGTGCTTGCGTGTGAGTGCATGTGTGTGTTTGTGTGTGTGCATGTGCTTTAGTGCGTGCGTGCGTACATGTGCATGTGTGTGTGCGTGCATGTGTGTTTGCGTGTGTGTCTAGTTTAGAATCCATGTTGGTTGCGCTATAATTATAGGACTCAGTTGGACTTGGCATCAGAGAACGGGAAGCGGCAGGCGGAGCGTCTCTACAAGGAGCTGATGTCTATGGTTCAGGCCACCGAAGAGAAGATGCAAGCGTCACCAAACTTTGACCTTGAGAAGACTCTTGACTTCAACCGGGCCAAGGAGATCCTCAAGGTATATAGACGCTTCCATATACATGTAGGCATAGGCGTACGAGACGGGGGTCCAGAGGGGGCAAATACCCCCAAAATTCGGGCAAGCCTGTTTTTTTCGGGCAAGCAGACCCAGGAAAATAGTAAAAAACAGTGTTTTTCTCGAGATTTCAAACCCAGCGACTCAAAAAAGGTAAACTTTTTCGGGAAAAAGTAAAATCTTGACCCCCCACTGCTGAAATCTCCCGTACGCCTATGGGCTTAGTAACCACAGGACCTCGGCGCCTGAAGGGTCAATAAATCCTAATGCAGTGGTATTTCTGCTGCCCTAAGGTGCTCAATTGAACTACAGTACTTCAACCAATCAATCAATCAATCAACCAATCATAATTTTTATAGCACCTCTTCAAGGTACCTAACATAGCTTCCCTAACATACTCCTGTTGCAGAATGCTTGTCATGGTTGTTGACTAATTAATTTAACGATAACCAAAATTTGCATTTAATGCTTCCCAGTGTTGACTGTGTATATGAACTGCTTATGTTGCTGATTCAGGAAATGGGAAAAAATAATAAATAATTGTTCGTGCAGTAAATTGAATTTTATTATCATGAGTTTGGTGACAACATTTGGCAGCAATAATAATTTGTTGACGTCATCAGAGATTACGCTGAACAGTTTTCACCGTTCGCATGGCATGATAGAACCTTTGAAATTTATATCAATTTACATATTGATTTATCTTTGCGTTAATTTATATTTATATATATTTACAACTTATTAATTTATATTTATATTAATTCATATTTATATTAATTTATTTTTATATTAATTTACATTTATATTACTTTATGTCTACATTAATTTACATTTATAAATATTAATTTATATTATTTTCATGTTTTACTATTATCACTGTGACAGACACATGCTGTGGATTTGACGCTTCTACGGATAATGAAAAGTTTATTAAATTTTGACGACAGACAGACGGAAGAAAATGTCTGGGAAGTCAATTGACAAGATTTCTTTTTTGTTCATTGTGTTTAATCTCGTCTCCCTGCTTTGGTGGGGTGGGGGTCAGGTATCTGGGGGGGAGCGGGGAAAACTGGGGATTTGGGCGGACGGCAACCACTGAACCAGACACTGGCGATAGATACCCTTTGACCGAAAATTTTGTTGGACGACCTTCTTTTTTTTAGTCTTTCCCCCCAAAATTCCCTGTAAAATAGTGAATTCCACACTTTAATATATGATGATTTTTTTTAGTGTTTCTGGCAAAATTTCTATGGAATATATACTGATTCCTCCCTCCCCACAGGAAATGTCATTCCTGGGGTCTTCAAACCACCCAAAGACGTCTAGATTAAACGCTGGGCTTATTGTTTGTGTTTTCGTGTATTGCTCGGCGTATAGTTTGTGCATTCGTGTGTTTTGTTTCAGCAGGAATTCGAAGGGAATTGCGTTCGATTCGTGGAGGAAGTGAAGAAATGTCTGGACGAAGAGCAGACACTGCTGTTCACTTCAGACGATGTAAGTCCATGTTTAAAAATAAAAGCTGTCTTGAATAGCGGTGAAACTGGGTCATTAAGCAAACCAGCATAGAAGGATTGATGTAAGAGGAGAATTATCAATTTGTATAAACAGGATGTGATGCAAGTCTGGGTGGACTAATCTCGTCGTCAATGAGATAATTTTTATTATTTTTATATGACTGCCAGGATTGTTTACATTCATCTGTGGCTAACATTACGTATTCGTAGTGATGAAGATTAAACGGGTTTTTCGTGTGTATCTTTTGTATAGTAATAGAATATAATTGGGATATATTTCAGGATATAGTTAGGATATAATAGGATAATTTTTAGGATGGAGTTAGGATATACAGGATGTATTCCGGAAATATTAAGGATATTCCAAGCATGTGATATGTTTTGTATATATAGGATATTTTAGGATATATTTGGGATATGTAGACCTATAGGATATATTTAGGATACTTCTGGATATATTTATGGGATATATGTATCATATTCTGAGAGATACAAGTACGGTCATAGGGAAAGGGGTGTGTGTGGTTTCAAATGCCAAATAAATAATTTCTGAAATTTTAAGCTTTTTTGTGTGCTTTGCGACATTGTCCATTAGAAAAACGAAATGGAAATCCGCATAAATTTTTTCTTAGCCATGCTCCTGGATGCTATGCTTTGAATTGCCTTAACGATGACCTGTATAAATTAATTGTAGAGGATAATCTTGCCAAAAGCGAATCTATTTTCACACACCTTTATTTGACAAAGAGTGTTTTCCATAAATTGTAGATCTCGCAAAATGATATGCACGCTAATAGATGATGGCTAAAATGATAAAAATGATAAAATGATAGCTAATAGATGATGGCTGAATGATTTGATTTTCATATTAATGTTGAATATCTAATCTATTTGCTTATAAATATATGCATTAATTAAAAATAAATATAAATAAAAATCAGAAAATGAATGTATGTTTAAATATATGCATGTTATGCATGTATGTTAAATGGTGACACTAAATAATGACAAATGCATCAACGAGGATCTACAGCAACCACCTTATGAACAATGATGATCTGTCATCATACAAATTCCAGACGAAGAACAATGAGAAAAAAAGATAGACAATAAAGACAGAAACTGCGGAACATTTAAACAACAGGGAACTGAAATACATTGATACCGTAAATTTAAAGACGTCAACAGCCTTTGTTGCTATAAGATGTCGTTAAACTGTTGAATAATAATAATAATAATAATAATAATAATAATAATAATAATAATAATAATAATAATAATAATAATAATAATAATATACCCGGTAAATAGGCCACTTAGCTTTTATTTATTTCCACACACCTTTATTTTGCAACAACTGTTTTCCATAAAACTAATTGTAGATCTTGCCAAAACGTTTGTTTTTCTGAATCACCATGCACTTTTATTTTGCCCCAAAAAACTAATTTACATAAAAATGGATAAAGCTAAGTAATAGCTATGAAAGTATCAAGGCGGAATTGAGCTCTACTGAAACATTTCAATGCGCCCCACATTATTAGTGCCTCTTTTCGCCTTCTCAAGACCACTTTTTTTCTCTTGGTCTCACACACTGGGAGCGCCTCCGATTGGTGTGCACCGTGATAGGCGCTATATAAATTTATTAATTTATCCACAAATTCATTGTTTTATACATTGTTTTGTTGCAGGAACAATTGCTTCACAAAGGCAAACAGGAGGAACCTCGCGCTGTTGAGAACAAGGAAATCAAGCAGAAGCTGGACATCCTAAAGCAGAAATTCCTGGTATGTGCGTGTATCTCTCTTTTATATCATTAATAAATTGAGACAGTTGGGGAGGGGAATGGCCAAGACGGCAAATGTTGAACCAGACACTGGTGAAGAAGAAACCCTTTGACCGGAAATAATTTTATGATGACGTTTTTTTTAGTCGTTTCGTCTAAATTTCCTAGAAAAATGAAGTAAATTTCGTAATTTATATACTTTTTAATGCGATGATCTTCGTTAATACTTCAATGCTGTGCTGTCGAATTCTTCTTCTGACAGGGAAACTTTACTTATTTGCATGTACGCAGAAGATGCAGAATTTTTCGGGGTGGGGGATGTTGCATATATAATTTTCGGGGGGGGGGGGGGAAGTTGGTACCTATCTACGTGTGAACAGCACCTATCGATCTTTTCTGGGGAGGGAGGAATTCTCATTTCGGGGGGGTGGGGGGGATTCCCTTCCCTGAGACGTCAAGATTAAACCGTGTATGGATGATTGTCCATCATTAGTTCGGGGGTGCCTTGTACAAGTCTCTGTTTAAAAGGCGCTATATAAATTTTTGACTACGCTTACTTAGCTGACGTTGTCTTTGTTTTGCGTAGGCTGCCGAGAGTGCGTTGCGTGATCTGGAGGTTCACCAGAATGACTTCTTGCAACAGTACAGACAACTACAAGGTCTTTTAATTTCTGTTTGTTTGTTTATTTCATTAGAAGGACATAATATATGACAACCATTCTAGGTTACAACTTAAGAGCGCTCACGACCCAACCTCCGCTAAAGAGGCCAGTTTTAAGATTGTGATGAAACATGTCAGAAGGACCCTTGGCAGAAGGCGCAGGCATTGAGGCCTTGGAGGTAGCCCATTCCAGACCACAGAAGCAGCAAGAGACTTCGTTGCAATCTTTTTTCTAATGCAGATTTGTAATTGCTGCCTAGCATTTTCTATGTTGTCGGAGTCAAAGGTGGAGGGAAGGAGCAGAAAATGAAGCAATGGTCAGGGAAGAAATTTTTATTGAATTATTGTGAAACAGACAACTGTAAATGGCTTCTGGAATGGTTACGCTTCATACAATTCTGGCAAGTTGAGAGCACCGGATATTTATAATTATGATTTATTTTATTTTACTATTATTGCTATTTTTTTCCCCGAAGTATTTAGGATCCCTCAGGGACTTATTCCTAACTACGTGTTTAAAAACCAGTCCAGAATGGCCTATTGCTATTGTTATTACTTTTATTATTATTGTTGTTGTTATTATTATTACTACCAGGTATTATTGTTATTTTTATTATTATTATTATTATTATAATAATTGTTATAATTGAATTGTTCTTTTGTCTTCGTCTGCAGCATCCATTTGTCATCTTGAATCGCAGTTGTCGAACTGCCACCTCGTTGACGTTCAACAGAACGACACTCTGAACATGAAGAAGAACCTCGAGAACGACAAAGAACAGCTCGCTCTCAACAGCTTAGAACGTCGAAATGTACTAATCTTCTTAATCAAATCTCTGATGATTAGAGTTGCGATTGGTTACGATCAAATCAGTTGTGCTGAAGGCTAATCAGGTCGCTTACAATTGCGATTACCGATCTTGTGGCTCTATATCAATATGTCAGTTTACTTGACGCTACGCTACAATCAACTGTAGCTTAGGAGTGTTTAGAGGGCTCTATGGGTGCAAACCCTCTAAATTAAAAATTTCCTAATTTTTAAACACTGATTCTGTTTATTTTGCAGTCGTGTCCGTTGGAGCCCCCTGTGGAAACCCCAAAACGGACACACCAGATTTTTTCTAGCTATACCCCTCCACTGTAGTATCTTCTCAGCATAGACTTGCGACTGAGTGACTGTGAATGAGCTGGTTTAGTGCAACTGCACTTTGCCTGCCAGAATGTCCAATTGTCCATGAACATTAGACGGGACCCATATAATAGTTTCATAGGAGAATTTGGTTTCTATAGGGTGAGAATTTGGTTCTCATATGGTCAGAATTTGGTTGTCTGTAAGTTGAAATGATTGTTTTCATATCGATTGATTGATTGCAGGCGATGATTGACACGCACATTCGTCTGATTGATTGATTGATTGATTGATTGACTGTAGGCGATGATTGACACGCACATTCGTCTGATTGATTGATTGTTTGATTGATTGATTGATTGATTGCAGGCGATGATTGACATGCGCATTCGTCTGATTGATTGATTGTTTGATTGTTTTCATATCGATTGATTGATTGCAGGCGATGATTGACACGCACATTCGTCTGGCGATTGAAGAGGCGA
>CAMAOG010000012.1:0-32151 GCA_945859605.1 Lumbricus rubellus | reverse complement strand
AAAACTTTCTACGGACAAAATCACACGAAGGCTTGGTCCATGAGCGTGAATCCAAAGATCACATTGGACACCCCAAGAAAAGAATGAAATCCAGTTTATATAAGAGTCCTACTTTTGAAAATGTTGTCTCAAGTAGAATTACTGATGATGCAAATGTTGATAAAATTGCAGATTTTGATGAAACCAATGTTGTAACTGCAAGTGACATTGATGCAAATGTTGTTGCTGCAGTTAATGATACACTGAGTGCTGCAAATTCCAATAAAACAAATGTTCTCGGTACAAATGATGATGTATTGTGTGTGAATGATGCTTCGTTGAATGTGATTGCAAGTGAGTATGATTGCAATCAAGGAGTGGTTTTGAGTGAAGGTGAAAATGACTGTGCTGGAAATAATGCTACTCAAAATCTGATTGATGAAGTTGTCGCAAATAACATTGCAAGCATCAGAGCCAATACTGTTGGGGATAATTGTGATCTTAGTATTAGTGATGCGTTAGCTGCCCAAACAGTAGCAGATTCTGATAAAGTTCCAGTAGGCCCAAGAGCTATGCACAATAACACACAGATCAATCGTGTTTTTAAACGTAGAGGACTTGTAGTGGAGAATTCTTCATACAAGAGCTTTCCCAGTGACTTTGCACTAGATAGTCAAGATCGAAAACATAATGTTTCCTCAGAGAAACAAAACCAAATCAATGAAATGATGACCCGAACCATTTATCTGAAAAGTGGAAAACGTGAATTGGTTAATTTCTTCAAAACCAAACCTTTTCAGCTAAAAAAAGAGATATGTCAAGTGGTTGGTGACGAAGTGGAAAGAATACAAATGGCAGGGGATGGATTGAGAATTCTGACTCGCACAGTAGCTCAAAGAAATAAATTACTGAACCTTACTGAGCTTGGAGGGAAACCAATCACAGCTAGCCTCCCATTTGCTTTAACTAGGAAGAAAGAAGTTAAGACCAGTGCACCATTACAAGCTGTCATTTATGGTCTAAAAGAAAACCAGGAAAATCTTGACCAGATTGCCTTGTCCTTAGGTTTAAGGTCATTGAAACACATAGGAAACCCACAAACTAGCAATACTACATTGGTGAAATTCACTGATGAATCTGAAATTCCACCGCATATCATCATTGACGGTCGCTTCTTTAAAACTTGGCCTTTTGTTCCTAGACCAAATCGTTGCAATAATTGCCAAGCTTTTGATCATACCACATTGCTTTGCAAAAAACCAACCATTTGCAGTAAATGTAGTGGGCTGCACAAATATTTGGATTGTCAAAATATGGATCAACCAAAATGTGCAAATTGCCATGGGTTACATAGTGCAGCCTACAAACAATGCACAAAGTATCAGGAAGCACAACAGCTTTTGAAAGAAAAGACTTATAAAATGCCTCTTTTTTCTGATGTTTTAAAAAGAGGATTACAGAAACCACTAGATGTTGAATTACAAGATCAAAATTCAAAACAAATGAATAAAATAAGCACTGATATAAATGAACCCAATTCATTTATGCAAACGAGCATTTCATCTGTTGAAGACCAAGCCACGAATGACTTATTGGATTCCAATAGAGATAGTTACAGGGCTGTGGTTAGATACGACTCTCATGTAAGGTCTGAAAACCAGGCGATACCAGTGAGTAAGATGATTACTTTTGTTGATGGTATTTTAGTGATGCTTGATAAGAAGAATACTAGATCTGAAATTCGTTCTATGCTAATAGAATCAGCCAACCATCTTTTCAAGGGAAGAGTCTCCTTCTTTTGAAAAGGTCAATAAAACACTGAATGTAATTAAATAATAATTTAAATATATATAAAAAATTAATGGACCTTGTTATATTGCAATGGAACGCAAGGGGACTACTTAGAAAAAAGGATCAATTAAAAAATTATCTAAGGCGTTGTATGTATTCACCTGATCTTATTTGCATACAAGAAACTTTTCTGAAAGAAAATAAAAGAAACCCTATTTTCGATGGATATAGTATGATAAGACATGATAATAGAGATTTAACCCATTAGTGCCCAGCGTCCTTTATAAAGGACGCTTAGAAAACCCGTTGCCAAAATAAGAGGCAACTGCATAATATGGCCATCATTATTTTTTCAAATTGGTGAGTCAATAGGCTATAGATTCCACTATTGTGATTGCTGGATTATGTGAATTGGAAATATTTTATTGCTTTTTCTAATGTGTCTACTGTAGCATGTCAAAAATCCTCGCTACCACTAGTTATTATATTTCTGTTTGGTATTGAACCAGAAGGAATTTAGAGAAAGTGTAAATGTTGTTTATAGTAGCCATATGGGTCAATGTGCTGACAAAATATTATTCCAATTACCGCAAGTTTTCCTAAGGAAATTTTGATTTAAATGTTAGCGTCCTTTATAACGGACGTCGGGCACTAGCCTAGAGATGACGCTTCCTACAGCCAGTCTCCAAGCGTCAATGGTCCAACAATTGCCCCCGTCATTGGATTACTTATAGTATGAAGTAAGCATCAGCCTGCAATTTATTCAGACTGAATCTTGTGGACTTTTGCACTTCTGACATGAGTTTGGGTACAGCGGTGCATGTACTTGACTCTTGAGGAACCTGTACTTCAGGAACATGTACAGTGTTATACACATTACACAGGTCAATTTGCCTTGAAACACATAGAAGCCAGGCGCAAAGAACTAGTATCATGCCTCACTATACTGATGATATGCTGGCGTCACCGCTGTGTTGTAAGAGGCTTCTGACCCCCCCCCCCCCCCCCCGCGAGGGACCAGACTCAATATCTATCATCTCCCAGGTCGACCATACCCACCAGACGTATGTTTTGGCTCATTCCTGATTCTCCTGTTTTGCACTTCGTTCAAGATGCGCCTACCCTGTATAGGGTAAAAATTCCAGTACTTAGGCCTATAATAGTTCCCAGTGCATGAACTTTTGGGATGGTGGACGAGGGTAGTGTGCAGGGATAGTAACACAGCCAGAAGAAAGCCATGTCTGTCTTTCAAACTTCCATGGTCCATCTCTACAATCAAGGCAAGGGCGGTGTTGATAAGTAAGATCGGCGTGATGCATGTTACATGCCATGAATCAGGCAAGGGAATTGTGACGGCCAATCAGCCTACCTGTTTGACATAAGCCTACATGTAGCTTTATATAATATATCTCTTACAAAGTTTACCACGGTACGTGGCGATAGTTTGACTTCAGGCAACAGAATGTCTGTAAGTATACACAAGTGTCATGGCGTACCATCCAGTACTCAAGTGCTTGGCGTACCAGCTGCAGTACCGTAAGCCTGATGTACAATGCGATGGTAACGGGAGCCGGACATATACCCCCCGGACATATTCCCCTTTTGTACATATAGGTTAGGCATCGTGAGGGTTGGTTAGGTTCAGGTTAGGCATCGTGAGGGTCGGTTATAGGGTCAGGTTAGGCATCGTGAGGGTCGGTTAGGGTCAGGTTAGGCATCGTGAGGGTCGGTTAGGGTTAGTGGTAGGGTTAGTGCAGTCATTCATTAACATAGGGACCCTTATAGGGGGGAAATGTCCGGGGGGGTAAATGTCCTACATCCGATGGTAACAATCATTGGAATGTACCAGGAAACACAAACTGTCATTGCAAGGTTTGAGAAATGTGATTGAAACCTTTATCCTGGGAGCCACAAGTACTATAAAAATGCATGAAACGCTCATAAATAAGCTGGTGCCCTGCACTGGGCATTAGGTAAATGGAGATAATTAGCTTTTGAAGTGAATAGATATTGTAAATCATCAAAAACATTCACCAATCATTGTATGAAATAAATAGAAAACCAGATTCTGCAATGGTAACCTAAGCACTAGGCTAGTGCCCGACGTCCGTTAAAAAGGACAGTATGGAAAGTACTCATAATGTAGCAAGAATCAATAAATAAGTTACCAGCCATGTTACTGCACCAAGTTGTTGAGATTACTGAAACTACAACTTAATTTGTTGGGTTTTACCACTTTGGGCACTAATGGGTTAAGTCAACGAGGTGGTTTGACTTTTCTAATTAAGGATGGGCTTAATTTCACAATTATTGAAAGTAAAGACATTCCTAATATTGAAAATCAATGTTTGGAAATTAATACTAATATGGGTCCCATTCAGATTGTTAACATATATATACCTCCTCCGGCTAAGATAAAATATGAAACTCTGAGCAAAATCTTCGAGAATAAAAGAACAATTGTAGTTGGAGATCTTAATTGTCATAATGAAAGTTGGGGAAGCAGTAAAAACAATACAAATGGTAGAATTTTAGAAACTGTTATAACAGATAAAAATCAATCATAGTACAATGGCATGCGTTGTTTATATATAACATTAATAATACGATTTAAAGGTGTCCAATGGATGGGCACAGATTGATCTGTTTCGCGTTTCATATTTAAAATGCTGAAACTGAAGCTAAATTCAAAAGGCCATGAGTAATTGCTTTCCATGATGTCCACTTATAAGTTTCTCTATAATTATAACTAGCGACTTTATAAGACTTCACACATTTTTTAGGAAAGAATTTTTACATATTTATAAAAATAGTCTTTAATGATAATTATAATTTATATGACATTGCGTTAGTGATTATGCAACTCTCCTCTTTTACCTCCTCTTCCTTCCCTCCCTTACCTTCAACTTCCATTCTACTCCACTTCATCATCTCCCCTTACTGCCTACCAGTTAAAATCTGGTCCAGATTTCAGCATTTTAAATATATGGGACGCGAAACCGATCAATCTGATCCCGTCTTTTAGACACCTTTAAAACGTGTTACTACTGTTTTATATATAAAGGACGCATTTACCGTATATAATTGATTCTGGTCGTTCTTATTCATCAATCCAGCTTCCATTTCACGTCAAAAATACATTAACCCAGCATCTATTTCTCATGCAATGTTACCTCAAATCCAACTTCTGCTTCATCTGTGAAAGAACCTTCATCCAGCTTTTAATGAAATATTTTAACAGTCATAAAATCAGTCTGAATCATAAAAATTTCGTCGTAGCTAATCACTTCCATTGCTAGTCAGAAAAGTGAATAAAAGGAAGGAGGGCAAAATGCTAAGCAATGATCTTTCTTTTGACACATTGACCATTTGATGCAGCTTAACACCGAGAACTACATTAACAGTGTCTATAATTATACGTATACGTCAACGGTCGCAAGTTGCAATTGAAAGGTAAAATTAATCTAACCCCATTTCGAAAGCGTCGTTTAGACACCTTTCTAACGAATTCTTATTGCAATATAAAAATTGTTGACTGAGAAATGTGGGTGATATCTTTTAATTCCGAAGTGGCTGTGTTGTGAAACATAGGAACCTTGAGATGAAGCCAAACACTGGAACTTACGTCAACACGTCTCTATATTGTACTCCTTCGGAGCGCCGTTAGAATGGCTGACTCAGAGGTCCACTCAACAGTCTGAATGTCCGATGCGTAGGCCTACATCTTGGTGTGACAAGGGAGCTATAGCCGACTCTGACTTCTACGGAGACGAGGTTCGGCGACCAAACGCGCAAGTCCAGGTTCTGCACAATAGCTGCTTTTTAGTGCCTGCCAGTACCAGTGCCAGTGCCAGTCCGAAGCCTTGAAGAGAGAGGAGGGCGTCGTTAATGGAACCGTTTATTTCTTGGACGCCATGTTTACGATTATTTCATTCGTCTTTTATGCATCCTTATTTTAACATTTCTTTTCGATGTCAATGTGAAATGCGCGAGGCGATTCTAATTCCTATTAAATTTCAGATGTAACTGGAGGTGAACTAATTTTTGCATGTAAAATTTCGTATTATGGGCTTCTGTGTGTGGCGGTGAAGTACCGGTCGCATATAGGCATTCCGTACCCGATTTCGTAGCATTGCAAGCCATAACGCTTTTTCATTGGCCGGTTCCAGATTATGAATATTCATAACCAATGACGTGTTTAGTGCCTTCTCATGCGCTGTTGTGCTGCTGTTGTTGGCATACGGGGGAAAATGGCCGATTGCGGTGCGCTTAAAGTTATAAGGAGTTCCATTCGATAGTGAAGTAATCGAAAGTTTGAAGGTAGACTTCTAATCATTGCAAAAATAAAATGCAAATGTTACGCGTTGTTACGTGCGTGCCAGCGAATATGTCATCCACCAACGCGTCGCTTCAATAATAGGCTTTGGTCAACAGCTAGGCTTATAGGCCTATGTGAGGCGTCAGGCGTCTGCTTCGTTGAATCAACCGCCTCCTGCGATACCAAAAATCAAAACTGCGCTACAGAAGTCATTACATTAGATTTTTACTATACTAAGATTTCAGTTGCCTAAATTCACACCAGTTGAAATTAGTGTTTCACACATTCCCAATTGTAACTTTAAAAGCTCTAGGTTTATTCGGTTTTCGTGAACTGTCTCATTTTCCATGCCTATTGTTCGACAACCAGTAATATTTCGAGCTTAAGTACAGTAGGCTAGTTCATGTCAATCTCCGTTCTAGTGAAAATCATCTTAAATTTAAACCTACGTGTAGTCTATGCGCAATTGCATATAGGCCTGAATAGCCTACGTTTTATTAAGATGTGTGACGGTTATCTTCATTCAAATTGTTCAAATTTGATTATTTTGAATCATGAATCAGAACCCTTTGCATCCACATTCACATACCTTCTAATTCCACGTGCTGACTTCCTGACAGGAATAGATTTGTAGAAACACTTCTGTACAGTTAAAAACTAGCAAAAAAGGTCATTGTCTTCCGATTGGAAATAATTTACCATGGAAGATGGGAACAGAAAGAAGGGGTTGTGGCGTTATGCAATTCTACAAATTCCTTAAAGCAGCCCTGTAAGAGTAAAAGTTAGCCTACTGCTGAATTATGAATAGCCTAAGTAGGCCTACCAATAAAAACATTAATATGAAAATTCAAGTAGGCTAGCATTATGGCTTTACATCCACCAACGCTTTTGCTAAGACATCAGTGTTACTCTGTTACCATTGCTATCAATAAATAATATTATCTTTATTCAACAATACGATTGACAGGCCGCAACCTATTATAGTCTAATGCAGTGGTTCTTAACCTTTTCAAGGGAGCCGAACCCCAAGAGAATTCCATGACCATTCACCGAACCTCTCAAATTTGAACAATAATTTTTCTTTTTTGCTCGACATACTCTGTGGTATAAATATATAAGAAAAGGGTAATAGTTGCTTTTAGCGTACGTCATATGATGCTATTTCTGCAGAAAAACGACGAAAAATTACAATATCTTATCGGTAATACCTTATTATTACTTCACAGAAAGATGCCTGCTGGTGTTAATTATCGGGAGGTGCACTGGTGCAGTAAGACAAAACTAAGGTTAACAGGATGAACAGCTTAAATTTAATAAGGTTTCCAACAAAATTTATTAAATAAAAGTTGAAAAATAGCAGATAATTTTTCACCGAATATGTATATATTTCAGAGGACCTCTGCCGAACCCCTGGCACTGGCTTATCGAACCCCAGGGGTTCGGCCGAACACCGGTTAAGAACCACTGGTCTAATGACAACTTGTCACGATTCAGACATAGCGAAGTCCCAACATTTACAGCTTGACCTACCTGCCAATTGCTTACATTTTAAATACAATTATTAAACTAAAATCGGGTGTTTAAATTTTTGGGTGAGGCAGTATAATAATAATTTTTGTCTATTCAACAATCCGGTTGAAAGACCGCAATCGGTTAGGCTACAGTGTACAGTTATGCAGTTGGAACAGTTTGCAGGAACTCAGATTACAGAATACATAAATCTCAACTATACTAGCTGAACAGACAGCCTGCAATAGGCTACATGGAGCTAAAACAGTTTGATTAGCCTACAAAGCATATCCGCCCAATAATAAATCACGCAACGCAGCTTTATCCTATTAGGCCTAGGCCTATAGGCCTATGCAAAACTGTTTGGTGTGGGCTATCTAATTTATTAAAGCACTTTATAAATCTTAGCAGGTAGCTGCCATACAGTCTACTAGGCCTGATGGACGCAAAGGCTGCGAGTTATTAAACATAATAGCCTAAGATTATTGATATTGCCAACGCAAAGTATGTAAACAAAGCGTGCTTAATGATGTCACTGGTTATGAATATTCATAATATGGGATCGGCCAATGAAAAGGCGCTTAAGGCTGACAATGCTACGAAATCGGGTACGGAATGCCTATATGCGTACCGGTCTTCGTTGTCACACAGCGACTTAATACAAAATTGAATCAAGAAACATATTCATGGTAACAGAACTTAAGGAATCATACCTGTGCCATCAAACGGTCAGAAACGGTCTTTGAGGGCATCATTATGAATGCGAGAAACCAGGCGATATCAATCGGGGAGGGGTAGAACGAAAGTGGAGAGGTTACGAGGGTTAAGGAAGAGAGCGGTAAGGGTGAAGGGTTCTAGGACAATTACTTCTGACAACAATCCCTGAAAAATCACCCGAACAATTACCCCAGTGCCAGTTACCCCCCACTTCCCACAGTTGCCTCGGATTATTGTTCGGGGGTAATTGTCCCCCGGGGTGGTTCTTGTCACTCGAGGGGTTAATTGTCCTCGGGGTAATTGCCTGTGGGGTAATTGTCCGGGGGCAAATGACCGGGCTAATTGTTTTGTTACCGGGTGATGGGTGATTGGATGGGAAAGGAGCGTGGTATGAGAAAGGGGAGTGGATGAGAAGGGTGGGGATAAAGAAAAAGTTCTAAAATAGGGAGGCGAGAAAAACTACCTTGAAATATTCTTATTTAATCTAGTGTTGAAATACCGTAGATGAAAAAGTTTGGTAGCATGACACTTGTAATAAGATTTAGAAATGCGTAATGTTCTTTTTTTTAATTAAACGTGTAGGCTACATGCACGCAAGGAGGTATAAATTACGATGACAACTGCGTGAGCCACAAATTAGTATGACCTAGATACGCATAATCTATTCGAGTGCCAGTTCCACGATTGCCCAGAACAGGAAGGGAAACGCTATATATTATCAGTCATATTTTTATGATTTAATAATGGTAGATTAAAATTAGCAAAACAAAAGTCAATTCAAGTGTTTTAGACGCGCTCGGGTGCTGCCACTGACTAACGGATATAGTTTCAGTCTTTCCTGATGATCAGTGGCAGCCCCCGAGCGCGTCTAAAACACTGTCTTGGTCTTGTGTTTAATGGTAGATTAAAATTAGCAAAACAAAAGTCAATTCGCTCAAATATTCTGAGTGAGCCTACGGTGTAAGAAGATAAAGAAGTGCAAGCACTTGAGCAAGAGCTCTGAATCACACATGAGTAAGTATGAAGCATTTGCGACTTCATTTGCTTAGCCTCAGTGCACGAGAGCGAGTGACTCATTCTAGCCGGGATTCAAAGGTTTGGTGGTGGAGCAGAAAACCTCCAACCAAAATCCTACCTTAGGGAAACTTGACCCACCGGGCTCTCGATTGATAATCAACCCTAGGCCTAATTACTATTAACAATCGAGATGAGGTTTCAAACTGTGTAAGAATATTATTTGATGGCCTTTGATGCCAAATATGCCCTTAAACTTTTGAAAGCTGTTGGAGTAATAAATCCTATCAATAACACATAACAGTCATGTCTTATTGACGGACCTTTTAATTTCGACGTCATCGGTCAATCCTCCCACAATAAACAACACTTTAATTAAATGTTCTAATATGCCAAACAAACTTTTGAAGACGGTAACTTAAGACCTCTGTTGTCATAAGCTGTCGTCAAACTCTGTATCTACCACACCTTTAATAGTTAAAATTTTATGCTACAATAAGCATCCATAGTCAATTTCAAACAGGCTTGTTTTTTAGTACTTTTGTCAGACGTGTTTCTTTGGGAAGGTAAGAGAGCAGAAAAGATAGCAAACAGAAACGCCACTCATAGCTTTTTCCCTAGGTTTCTTTAGTCTTGTTGGCTTAGTTATGGTAAGCGATTCCCTATGTGTTGGTTAGGGTCAGGTTAGGCATCGTGAGGGTCGGTTAGGGTCAGGTTAGGCATTGTGATGGACGGTTAGGGTCAGGTTAGGCATCGTGAGGGTCGGTTAGGGTTAGGTATACGGTTAGTGCAGTCATTCATTACCATAGGGACCCGCTTACTATAACTATGCCTGTGATTTTAGATATCTAGACAGACAGACAGACATACGGACGAACACAGATAGAGACATTTATTTGGTTTAGGAGTGTCATCGGTTGATGCCACTGTTGCTTAGATGCGGGCGCTATAGCAGTCAGTAGAGGCCCAATAAGGCGGCTGACTCATTTGACCAGTACAGCCTTGACCTTCGCCTATTTGACCAGTACAGCCTTGACCTTCGCTCATTTGACCAGTACAGCCTTAAAAAAAAGTAAAAAAGTAAAAAAAGTAAAAAAAGTAAAAAAAGTAAAAAAAGTAAAAAAAGTAAAAAAAAGTTTAAAAAAAGTAAAAAAAGTAAAAAAAAGTAAAAAAAAAGGAAAAAAATTTTCTCCGGCGTAGACAAAATGGACTACTCGAAGAAAACTGTTACTGAATTACGAAAAATCGCCGAGCGCAGCGGCAAGCATGCATATTTTACAAGACGGTGGATAGCGAAGTTCATTGCTAAAATTGACGCCCACACCCGCGAATGCTACGACGATGAATGCTCATGCAAGAATCCACAGCCGGATCGACAACAAGGGCCATGCGAGACCATCGTCGTTCGTCGTCGGCGCAATGGCAACTCACCCCCGCGTGATGCAGGGGCGTGAGCGGACTACGACGTAGATATGGGATTACAATATCGCAAACGATTTTACACCGTTGGTTTATAATCGTCTCACAATGTCATCAAGTTTTCGTTATTAATCCAAGAATTGAACGAGTCTGGGTAGCCTAACCACTTCACGAGTGATTTCTTCCCGCGTTTCCTAATCACTTTTTCGATTCTAAATATTTCTTGAGTTGTTTTCTGTAGCTCCTGGTCGTAAAAAGAGCCTTGTATTTCCTCACCCGCAGAATCAGTAATCTTGTAAGTTGGCGGATCTGTGTATTGAACCTGAGATACTACAAAAACCTCCTCCACCCATCTAGTCGTATAACCCTTTTCAAAAATATTCTTCTTCCTAGTTATTCTGACTTGATCACCGATTGAAAACTTTGGTGTAATAGGCTTAGAAATCTCATCGCCGTATAAATTCATAAATACAGTCTTTTCGTTCACTTTCATACTAGCCTTCGCGGGGGTCATTTTGATCGAAGAATGTCTCGTGTCATTATAATTACTAACCATCTCATCTAATACATCGATATATCTTCTCGTTGAATTAGCCGTAAAGTACTTGAACATCTTCTCTTTCATCGTACGCACCCATCTTTCTACGATACAACTTTTACCCTCGTTCTCGGTAGAATACAACTCGACTAAATTCTTCACATTTTTGTTATAAAATTCTTTCCCTTTGTCGCACCAAACTTTGACTGGCTGTCGACCACCCCCGAGTATCTTCACGAACCCATCAGCTGTAGACTTCCCACTCTTGTCATGTAATGGAACGATCCATCCGTACTTGGAAAACACATCTATGACGGTCAATAGAAATTTCACGCTATCATTATCTCTAGCGAAAGCCTGCATGTCGATTAGATCAGCCGCCCAAATCTGGTCAATCCCGCCAACACGGACCCGCCTCGTCCTAAAATTTCTCACTACTGGTTTGTGTAATTCATTCGCTAATTGATTAGTCCATTTCAGGTCCTGCTGTAATTCTGGGCTTTTTTTAAACCTAGCCCGAGACTCGTTTTAGCGGACAAAATAGGTTTGACTATCGCCCTCTCTATTCGTTCCCGCACGCTTGGATTAGGTATATTATTCAGCTGGTTTATCATCGCTCTATCAGCGACATTCCTAGAAGCCGTATCAGTGTGGTGATTGTATGCCAGGTCGTGAACATATGCTGCACTATCTACCCTGTTGATAGGTTTGCTCCAATCTTTGGGCGTTTCGTTGGGATTCAGACGCAAATCTAGTCTAGTACCGGGGCCAGTAAACTGATGGCCCGGCAAATGTAATTCGCCTGGAAATTTAGCCCAAGGTAATTTAATGTTGCTAGTGGCAGCGTTCAGTGAACTAACTAGATCCCCACCTTGCGCAATAGCAGACGCCTTCACGAATTGAGTTTTTGTTTTTCCACATACGACGCAAACACCTCTGAGCATCGATCTCCCATTATTAGCCACGGCGTTCTGCACATCTGTCGTCTGGGTCTGTTTTTTACATTTTACGCAATACATTTCGTTTTTAATAATAAATATTTTTAAAAATGGAGATTAGAGATATGAGTTGGGGCACAGCGCTCTCGAAAAGATTCAATAATCCGTTGTTACCAAAAAGCATACGTGGTTTGATAGTTGGGAAATCGGCGTGTGGAAAAACAACGCTTCTTCTCAATCTTTTACTCAGGCCAGACTGGTTGGATTATAATAACTTACAAGTATTCGGCACTTCTCTGTTTCAACCGGAATATCGTATTATCAAAAAAGCATACGAAGAAAAATTACCGAAAGCAGCGATCGTTCGGTTGTTCGAGTACCGAGATGAAATCGTGGGCCTAAATGCGTCACCAGACCTTGTTATGGAGGAAATGGCAAAAAACTCAGAAGCTAAATCCGATATAATTGCCAAGTTCTTTGAGAGCGCCGATGATGTACCGGACCCGAGAGATTTGAGCGCTGAAAAGAAGAACCTGATGATTTTTGATGATCTTCAATTGGAAAAACAAAACAAATGTGAAACGTATTACAATCGGGGGAGGCATAGTAATGTAGATTGTTTTTACCTCGCCCAGAATTATTTCAAATTACCGCGCCAAACAATCAGAGAAAATGCAAACTTTATTTGCCTGTTCAAACAAGACCTGAAAAATTGTAATCATATTTACAACGATCACGTGAGTACAGACATGTCGAAAGATGAATTTAGAAAACTATGCAAAACAGTATGGGAGCAACCTCATAGATTCGTGGTTTTAGACCTGACTAGCGACAAGTACAATGGTAAATACCGATGCGGACTCGACGAATTTTATATAATCGAGGATCCGCCATTGTAAAAATTGTATTGTATAGTAAAAATGGAATCATCGCTTCTCAAACAGATATCGGAAAACACGGAAAAGACGGCCTGCAACACGGAGCCAAAAACATCATTTTCCATTTTTCTCAGCGAAAAGAGCACGCGAATCAGAACGAAGTTTAGTCCACTACTCGAACTGGAGAAGAATAAGAAATATGAAATGGCCTTAGTTGCCCTCGAGACGTACTATTCTTTTCCTAATATCGATGCGACAAACAACGTCTTCAGCTATTCGCCGAATTCCGACACACCGTGGATTAACATTGAAGTTCCGGAGGGTTGCTATGAAATAACGGATATCAACGAATATATACAGAGAGTCATGAAGGGGAATGGACATTTCGACGGAGTAAATGGAAATTACTGTATCTCAATAGCACCAAACACCAATACGCTGAGGTCTGTGGTAAATATAGAAGGAGATTATCAGGTTGACTTTACGCCAGAGAATTCGATAGGAAGGGTTCTAGGTTTTCACAGATGGGTCTATGATGCTGGCTATAATGAATCGGAGGACTTGGTGAATATAATGAGTGTAAGCAGCCTGAGAGTGACCAGTGACATTATCGGGTCTTCGTACACTAACGGAACATCGGAAAACGTGATATATTCTTTTTTCCCAAACGTAGGCCCCGGTTACAAGATTATCGAAGTGCCGCATAATTTGATATATCTCCCGATTTTGCTGTCTACAATTTCAACGATGGAAACGAGGCTCACAGACCAACACGGGAACCTACTAAATCTTCGGGGTGAGGAATTAGCGATTCGATTTCACATCAGAGAAGTTTGAAAGTTTTTGTAATTTATTAATAAAATGAATCGTTACATGGGCGTAAAAGTTAATATTTCAGAAGCGCAACAAGACAAAATTAAAAGATCACTTCAAGCGGGGAGCGGCGTGAGTATCAAACTATCGCACGATGATTTGAATGGCGAACACGTTTTGGCTCTCACCCAGGCGCAAATCCATAAAATGGCAGCGGCCTACCAAAAAGAAACTGGCATGATTATTAAAATGAGTAAAACGCAATTGGAGAACAACAAGAAAGTCGAAGGTGGATTCATAGGCGCTATACTTCCGTTTCTAGCGACAGCGGGACGGTTCCTTCTTGGTAGCGTACTGCCAAGTTTAGCACAGGGCGCATTAGGCGGGTTAGGTGCTGCGGCCGGTGTAGTGCGAAATCCTATCCGGCAACAAAAACTATCCGAAAACCTCTGTCATTGGTTCACGTGACATATGACGTCAGATAGCAACGTTCACGCCTCTGCCTCGTTTTCGTTGACAAATATTATCCGGGTTGCATGCTGGCGGAAAGCAAGAAGCGGGTTATAGAGTATATAGTAATAAATAGTGTTGAATAGTATTAAATAGTGTTAAATAACTACCAGAGTAAAGGGTTGAGGGGCAAGAGCCGAGAGATTAAATTATTTTCAGTTAGACAGATGTGTTGAAAATGTATTTGAGTAAATTTAAACTTATATTCGTTAGACACCATATTTTCTTGTAAAACGTTCCTTAATAAATAAATTTGCTCTCATTCAAAACTTTATGTATTTGAACTTATTTTATTGGATAACTTCAGCAGTGAAGCTGATGAAAAATAACTGAGGGGTCAGACGTTGATTTATATGGACTTGGTTTCTTAACGGATCAAGATAGAAGATCAAAACAAGCAACGATCTGGACCCCGGAGGCAAGACGTAGTAGATGGAGGTAAAGGAAGCGCTGAATGGAGACTGTGCGAGCGGATCTGTGATGTCTCGAGATTACTTGGAGCGATGCTGTTAAGGTTGTTATAAATAGAGTGGAATGCGTTACCCGATGTGCAGATCTGCACGGAAAGGACTAAAGTCTAAGCTAATTTGATGGATCTTAAGAGAACTTTATTATGGGGTCCTAACTGGGGGTGAACTCTCACAACCCCCACCCCGGGCAAATCGCAACCAGGCGATACTTTAGTTTTGAGTGGAATGCCCATGCAGGGTGAAAAGAAAACCAGATAGTTCAAGAGATGATGCAGTATGACTTGACTTAAGAACTTAAAGGCTTGAAATGGGCGTGAACTGTTGTAGCAGGAAAATCATAGAAAAGTAAGAGGGTCGTCTGGAGGTCTGACGTTGTTTTATGTAGCTTGGGTCGACAATGAAAACACTGCGGGGTTCCAAGAAAGACCAGGGCTTAAACCCTCACAAGTTACAGAGGTAGTAACAGGTCAGTTGCAAGATGTATGACCTAGGATTACTGCAGTTAATCATTATATAGGTTTAAGAGATAATGGTTAAAAAGGTGTTTAAGATGAACAATATAATTTAGTTTGTTTGGGTTGTCATAACCTTAATCCAGACACAAACAATCAGACGAATACCAACGGTCGCGCACAGGCAAAAACTTTAATATAAGGTGCCCGTAACATAGGACGCACTTAATTTATAAACAATACAATTTTAAATGGGCGATATCAATATTAATAGTTCACTTTACCAACGCGGATTTGCCATTCTAAAAATAGCATACGCTCCGCAACGGTACTTAACACCGCTTCGTCCCTTAGAATCATGTTTTCTAATAAATATATTTACGAAATGCATATTCGTAATGTTACTATCCCACAATCACACTTACAGGAGTGAATTACAAAGGTTTTTGCACACCGAGTTATTATGCTGAATAAATGGGATATTATTATTGTTAACAAAGTTGATCAAGCCACCCGGATCGTATTTGTCAACGGATTAGATTTCGCACGTAAGTCGTGCGAAATCGCATCCTAGCAACGGAGTGGGCGTGGCCGGATCGTTTCTGTTGCCCGGATAGTATTTCGCACTACACCGGATCGAAACTTGTCGATAAAATCAGCGGTTCGGGCGTAATGTATGTCAAGAAAGGTGACATAGCGTGCAAAATAAGAGCGGCCGGATCCGGGTTGTACTTGTCTCCGTGGCAAAAAGGCGCATCGATAATGGGATCCGGGCTTTACATGAAAACAGGGTCGGGCTATGTGAGTGGCGAAGGACTTTTGCTCGGCCCCAACTCGCCGTTTCGAAACATTCCGATTCTTGGCATGATATTATAAATTATCATATGTAAAATGTCGAGACCAATACACAAATTTGGAACTAAACCAACTAGACCGGTAGAGGTTAGAACGCAGCCCGTTTCAGTCTTTTGGAAGATTACGAGCGGTGTTACTCGCACCCCAGTAAGACAACTAGGGGGTCTGCGATGGGAGATTTTTGCGCAAAATGATATTACGATACAACCAAAGGCGGCAAATACGCTAAGGCTTGGACTGGGTGTAGAAATGGCGGCAGGTCTTTGTCTCGTTTCCCTCAGACAGAGTATCAAAGAACGACGATGCAGCCTACTAGACGGGGTGATTTCAGAAGATGTGATTGATGATATCATAGTTTCCATTCAAAACAACTCCGATTCGGCGGTAACGATAAACGAAGGAGATTCGCTATGCTGTGTAAATTATCTGCGGTAAAAAAAAATATATTGCTAATAAATAAAAGAATGGAATACGAAGGCATCAAACTCTATCCAAACCTAACAAATATAACACCCTCCGCGCCGGAAGGTGAAATACAAATAGCCGCGGGGTCTGCACAAACGTATCGACTTCAGAAGATTAGCGAAATCAAAAAGGAGATCGAGCAAGAACGCGACAAAAGAGCAGCGTTGAGTAAAAAGTACCATAGAAGTGTGAGCGTAATCGGCGTAGTAGACAACGTCCTCATGGCGATCACGATGGGGCTCGGAATTTCGGGAATCGGTGTACTAGCCACCATAATTGCAACCCCCATCGCTATTGCTATGGAAGGGACAGCGCTAGGTGCGGGGCTATTGAGTATAATTGGCAGCCGAATCTGTAAAAAGCTCGCCCTGAAGGCGGAGAAGCATGAAAAGATCAAAACGCTAGCTGATGCGAAGCTCAACACGATCAGCGACCATATTTCAAAAGCACTCGTGGATGATCACATTTCAGACGAGGAATATTCTCTGATTCTAAGTGAGATTGAAAAATTCAATGGCATGAAAGAAGAAATCAAAAGTAAGTCGAAAGTTGCGATAGACGCGATGGATGAGAAAACGAAACAATCACTCATCGATCGGGGAAGAGAGGAAGTCAGGCAGTCCTTTCAAAGCATGTTTGAGAAAAATACCGAATCTGTGAAAAAGACGACTAACGTGAACATGTACGAAATCATGTAGACTTGTAGACTTTTGTAGACCTATGTAGACCTATGTCGCTATGTCTGAAAATACGTCTAACTTGTGTTTTTACACATGTCGAAAAACATGTAGAAAAACACGTCGAAAAAACACGTCGAAAAACATTAAATTTTTTATTAAAAATGTCGTTTCTAAAGATAGATGACCCAGCGAAAAGAAATTTCATAGTCGAAGAGTTTCTGAAGTCCAAGAAGAATATTCAACAAAACTTTTTATCGGAGAGATTGGGAGATTCGGGGCTGCAACAAGAATTAACCAAGCTGTACAAGCCTATCGTCGATTCGCAATCCGCAATTTCCAAAGAGCAAAATGTCTTACTATCCGCCATCAAAGAAAACTCGATAGCTACTACAAACGCACTACAGACGCTACCCGCTTCGTTGAAGATTCAATTTCCTCAGTATCCCTCGATAGAAGCGTATAGCGACGATCCGACTGAGGATATTAGAACTTTAGAATTAGGTGATGTGGCCACCAAGTACCTTCATCAATACGCCTCCGATAGAAAAATCGTAGACACGACGTTCGGAATACGATCAAAAAATAGTCAATTCTACATCGGCGACACTCCGATTTTTATCCAAGGAGACGATGTGACGGTTGGAAATAAGACGTATAGCGGAACTCCGGGGCTTTGGGAGTTGTTGACGATGAAACAGCCGAACACGTCGATATACGATAATAATGACAGAGACGATTACGCCGAGATTCTACTCGCGTCGGATGCTATCAGACAGCCAAAAAATCCCAACAAACCGAAAGCATCTGCGAGCGTCAAATATAAAGAAATTATCAAGCCGATATGGGAAAAGAGGACTCGTAATGCGGTGGGCAAAGGCGTGGGCGGTGTAATTGTTATTTCCGAAGATCCAAACGTGTTAGCGAAACAGCTAGAACTACAATTTCAAAGCTTCAAAGCAGGCAATACCGGCGTGAGAAACGAGATCGTGGCGATGTGCGACGCGTTATTGAGGCAGGAAGTGCTGAGTAAAGATGCGTACAAAAATATAATGATGACATTGTAAAATGCAGAAAAAATGCAAGTCATTAATAGAAGGAGGTATAGAAAACAATACGTTATCGGAGGATCGGGAATATTCGATACAATTTCGGGATTTTTCAAACGACTAGTAACGTCGAACGCCGCCAAACAATTAGCAACGACCGCTCTCAGCGCGAGTAAAGACGTGGCGAAAGAAATTGGGAAAAAGGCCATCGATGTTGGGAAAACAACCGCAATCGACGCCGGCAAACGATTAGTAGACAAAGCAGCGGCCAAACTGTTTACGACTCCTGCTCCTACTCCCACCTCCAAGAAAATTACGCCAGAAACTAGACAAATTTTAGAGCGGCTGAGTGGCGTCGGTAGCGTAGGGTCGATCTCGAATATCCCGAATATTAATAATCTGATGATGGGGGAGGGCCTGAAGAAGAACGGCGCCATGTCGATACAAGATTTAGTACGCTCGCTAAACGGCGGCGGAATGAAGGTCGCGTAAAAAATATTATCGCGTAATAGTAAAAATGCAATCATCTGATATTCTAAGATTTACCGAACAGCCATTGAGCGATGAAAGCGTCGAACGCTACGAATGGTATGAGTATGAGCCGATATCGGGGGCGAATCTAAACACCTCCGGCGAGATTAGAATAAACATCGAACTTCAAGATCTATTTTGTCATCCGGCGGAATCTTACCTGCTGTTCGAGGGTAGATTGACGAAGGCAGACAACACCTTTTACATCAATACCGATGAAGCAACTCTTACGAATAATGGGCTCATGCATCTTTTCAGCCAAATTTCGTATTCACTGTCGAATCAGGAAATTGAATCGTTATTTCACCCGGGTCAAGCAACGACGATGCTCGGATTACTCAAATACCCGAATGATTTTCAACTAGCTCAAGGACTGAATCAGTTGTGGTACAAGGACAGCGGAGCGACGGCTGCTATCGTGGATAATCAGGGTTTCGCCGTGAGACAGTCGTATATAATTCAAAAACCAAATGCCAAAGGTACTTTCAGCTTTGTAGTTCCATTGAAGCATATTTTCGGATTTTGCGATGATTACGACAAGGTTGTTTTTGGCGTGAAACATACACTAACTCTGGTTCGTAAAGCCGATGACGACGCAATTTTTAGACTCGCTGCCGCGGGTGCAGGGAAAGTTAGGCTAGACAAAATCTCATGGTTCATGCCTCACGTTATTCCCGCGGATATGGAGAAGATGCAATTGTACAAAACGATCGAATCGAAAGCGTCGTTGCCAGTTGCGTACAGAGCCCGTCAATGCGATACCACCTCCGTCGCACAGTCGACTAATTTTAGCTGGAGACTTAGCGTCAAGACATTACCTGAGAAGCCTAGGTACATCATCTTGGGTTTTCAAACCGACAAAAGCGGCGATCAAGAACACAATCCATCAGTTTTCAATCATTGCGATCTGAAGAACATGTTCGTGATGATGAACCAGGACCGATACCCAGTTGTCGACTACAACCTATCATTTCCGAATCAACAATTCGCGCGGGCGTACCGAGCAGCAGCTGCGTTCAGTGAAAAATACTATGGAATGGACGAACTAATGACGCAATGCAATATCACACCCTCGGACTTCAAAGATCTGTTTCCGATTATGGTGTTTGACGTGAGCAAGCAATCCGAGCGTCTGAAGTCATCGGTGGTTGATATCCAGATCAAAGGCACGTTCAATACGGCGCCGCTGGCTAATACGGAAGCGTACGCAGTGGTGATTTCAGACAAGTTACTGAGATTTCAATCGGACGGTCAGAAAATGAGCGTGGTATATTGAAGTTCATGATAGAATGGTCGCTGAAGTGTAGTACTCAAATTCAAAACTTGATTCGGTTTTGAATTCTAAGGTCGTAAGTATGCCGCTGAAAATTCGCGAACAAAAATATTTACCGGATCAAACGAACTAATAAATATCTCGAGATAATCAGTATTAGTTAATCGAACTAGGCTAGTGCCCGACACATATTTTTTCGACCCGGCCTTACCCCCGCCGCCGACAATCAGCTCGTCCACTCCCCCACTTTTGTACAAGCCAACAGTTTCGTTATATTTACCACTACTGTCGCGTATTTCCAAACACGCCGTAACCATGTAACAGCCGGCTTTCCGAGGAAGGAAACGGTTCGAATTGACTAGACAATTATCCGGATCGAATTTTACAGCTCCAAATGATACTTGCGTTATTGTGTTAGCGATGATAGCCTGAGCCGAGAGGGCGTAAACACTAAACGCCGGGCCAAATGCGACCTCAGCAGTGGGTGTAGGCGCTATCGAAGCAATTCGTTCGTCCACGTATTTTTTATTCGTCAAATGATTATCGTTTGACGGAACGCCCGTGTGATTCGTAATCAAATCTATAGCCTGCCCCCAACTTAGCGCTTCATCCATTCCCGCGTCCGGATTATTCGTTATTGGCAGGCCTTTGATGCAGTTGCCATTCATATTTAGATTCCCAGTCGCCGGATTTGCTCCATCCAGCCTTAGAAAAGTACTGTTTACTTGGGACAGCGTAACACCCCCAGCAATTATTCTTTGAGTAGATCCTGAATCTGTATGGCCAAATTTATCAACAGGCATTTTGAATATAATAATTTTTTATTAATTAGGGCCGTAAGAATGCCGCTGAAAAGTCCCTACACAAAATGTTCGTAGCGATGGATGAAAAGGCGTGTATGTTGACGTAATCGAACTCGTCTAGAAAAACTATGTTACTACCGATTGAATGGTTGTGTGAACCTTTCGTACTCCCTCCGCCCGCAATCTGCATGTACGACGCCCCATTTTTATACAGGTGGACGGTGCCATACGCGGAAGCATTATTGTTACAAAATTCTATGTACGCCGAAACGATATAGTACCCGGCTTTACTGGGGAAGAAAGAAGTCGTTCCGGTACCCTGTTCAATACCGTGTTTTGCGGTACCGCATCTGATTACATCTAAAGTAACTGCAGTGTGAGATCTAGCGAGTATAGCCTGTTGAGTTGAACTGTAAGCGCTAACCGCAGGTCCTACTACCCTCGCCACTTTCGAAGTAAGTTGTTCATCGACGTATTTCTTATTCGTCAAATGATTATTGTCGGTCGGAACGTCGTCGTGATTCCGCAGTAAATCTATTACTTGCCTCCGACTTACAACCTCGTCTATTCCCGCTTCCGGAGTATTCGCTGTATTCACTGTATTCGTTGTAGGCAGACCTCTAATAGTATGACCGCTCATATTTAGATCTCCGGTCGCGGGGTTTGCTCCATCCAGCCTTAGAAAAGTACTGTTTACTTGACTTTCAGTAACTCCTCCGGCAATTACTCTCTGCGTAGATCCTGAATCTGTATGTCCAAATTTATCAACAGGCATTTTTTACATCTGAATATAATTTTCAATGCAGGCTGTTTATAACTTCTTGAAAAGTCACTCCATCTTTACATGTTTTTTTCAGGACGTGCAGGCATAGATGACCGCAAAACACTTCGTTGTCGGGCTGCACGCGCTCGCTATTGTAGTACACGGGACTCTGTAAATACTTTACCAGTTCTGTAGGAGGGGGCAGGCCATAGCTGTCGAAATATATTTTGTCCTTGCCGTTTTTCAAAAAAGCGACCCAGTGCGAGCCGGTTCCATTAGAATCGTCTAGATTCAATATCCCGCATTCAGTCCGTCTAGGTTTCTTCGGCAGCTCGTCTCTGAGAAATACTCCCCGAAAATTAGGGATATTGAGCTTTTTCGCAGCATCTAGTAGTTCAAAATTCGTCAGCGGATGATTCGGGAGGACTACGCCTTCCACATTTATGTTTTTCACAGTTGTATAGCTCATTTTAATATTTCATCTAGATGTTTCACAAACTAATGAGCTTTCGAGCTTCTACGCAGGCGAGATAATATTCATGCCTACAATTTTTGCATTCATTCGCCTTTCCATCTTTTTGAAATCGATTGTTGACGTATTCCGATATGTTCTGATTTACCTTACACCGGCTGCAAACTTTTGTGTCTTTTGTCTCCCTAATTTCCTGTCTTGCGTATTTATGCGCAAGCTCTTTCACTTTGGCATTTTTACAAATTTTACAGCTGGGGTAATACCCGCTCTTCTGTGAATTATCTTTGTGAAATTCGTCCAAGCTTTTTTCTATTTTGCATTTAGAACACACTTTTTTTGCCGCATCCATTTTATATTAGTGTAAATTATTCTTTATTTTGTTTAGTTTTCAGCGTGTAGTGCCCATAGGCTAGGGTGTGGATCCCGTCGTCCATTATTACTCTTTTGTCGTCGTCGGCGGACAGAGCTATTTTATTTACTTCTTCGGTGTAAATTTCATGGCGATAGGATCGAATGACGTTCATCGCTCTCGACTGTTGTCTTTTCGTAAACACGCAGTCTTTGTAATCTGCGTGAGTGATTGATTTCTTGACGACGTTCTTTTTCACACCTTTACATTTCTTGTAGTCTTCACCCGCCATTTTGTAAGAGTACAACTTGGATCGCAGTCCGACAAATTCTTCAATCTGTTTTCCCGCGGCCTCGTCTTTGAACATACCAACCACTTTTTTATTAACGCCAGATTCTATACCCGACGGATGATCGCTCGGATAGTCTGAAGTATCGAACATACTTTGGACGTCGCGGGAAATATCTTTGTAGAAGTCTTCCGTTTTAATTTCATACGCCAAAGAATCGGTATCGGTGAATAATAGCTTGGCCCTATCTCCATACTTGGCCTTGATGTAATTATAATGAAAATCATACATGAGCGTCTTACTGACGTCTAATATACACATCCCTAGATATATCGGCTTGTTGTAAAACAACTTGGTCTTTTTCATGTGAACGGCGATGAGGTTTTCATCGAAAATAGTTCGTCTGTCGTAATTAGTTTTCGCGACTAGCTTGATAGCTTCCTTCTCATCACCCACCAATCGTATGTCAACTCGATTCTCGATAGCTTCCATTGTTTTACCGAAAACGCTATTGTTCATCAGCTTGAAAAAGTCTTTCTCAAAATCGTTCGTAGCTTTCGTTCTCAGGTTGGTATTCAGATCGATATACTTTTTCAGCCAGGCACTTTCCACGAATTTTATTCCTCGATGTATTTTTACGATTTTCAATCCGAGACTTTCGTACAATTTTAAATTTTCGTAATGAACTACATACTTTACTTTGTCATTCAAGTTTGGAATGAGTTTCGCTACATCTGATCCCGTGGGTTTTACACTCTCTGGAGCGAGAGGATAATCATTATGCAGGTCGTGCAATTCCTCTGGATATTCTAAGTCGACTTCTAACACACATCCCACTCCATCTCGTTCGGTAATGTTCCTCCAATCATTCAATTCGTCATCGTTCATCCATTCAAACCCATGAGTTGGTAACGGTTTGCTCATCGCCCATCCGTACAAGTTGTTCGCGTCCAAGTATGGAATGAATACTGAATGTTGGGTGGGATTGAAAGCTTCTCCCATGTACTCGTTGTTCGCTTTCGCGTATCGATGTGAAATCATGCTGACACCTCCTCGTATTCCCTGCTTGATCATCAGCAACATATCGTAGTCACTCAACAACTCCAACTCTACACCAGTCGTCTTCAACGCCGCATCCCATGCAAGTCCTGGGCTAGTGTAGTACCACGCAGGATCTAGGTTGTAGTGCTTCATACAGACGTCTCTGAAGTTTTCGAACACATCCGCTAATAATAGAACATCCGATAAATTGTACAAGTCATGATATTGACGTAATGTTTTGCATTCAAATTTGTCCCATACCGTTTTCGCGTGCGCGTAATCTTTTTCACTAATGCCCGAATCGGTTAGTTTTGAATAGAAGGCATGTTTCGATGGCAACTCGGTTTCGTTTAATCTTTCAACACCGTCGACGTAATCATACGGGTAAACACCTTTTCTGAGTAAAAGATCCAGCTTCTCACCTTCAAAAAATTTCCCTAAATTCTTGCACTGATCTTTCTGAAGATTTTTCGATAACGCGTCGAGACTCTGGGGCATGAATCTCAAACTATCGATGAAACGTAATTCGCGCTTGACTTCTCTCTCTTTTCCATCTGCGTCTACAAACTTATCAACGACGACCTCTCTGCTGAATGAGATATACTTTTCTTCGTTGCAGGGAATGCATTTGATTTTCTCGCCGTGTTCACCTCGTAATTTCTTGATAAATAAATGGCTGTCATAACCTGTCAAATTGTGAAATATGACAGGGAAGAACTTGGGGACTTTGTATTTCAGATTACAAAGGTTGTGAGCGGCACCTCTAAATTTTCCAGTCAAATGACAGTGATCTCGTACCGGTTTTTCATCGCCTATAAATTCTCCCCCGCATATATGGCAAACAGTAGCCGAGTCGAAAAGCTCCTGCTCTTTCTTTCCGAATATCATTTTCTTTGGGAATTTGAACTGGTTATATATTCGTTTCACATTTTCTTCGAGACTGTCTATGAATTTCTGAGCAACATCATCGTCTTCGTTTTCAGCTGTAAACCTCACAGGCTCTTGAGAATAAACATCATCGTCGAAGCATTTCAAATGATAACAAAACGAACTAGGCGTATGTTTTTGAAACTTGTTGGTGTAAGACGTGCTAGGAACGGGGTGGCATGTACCGATAGGTTTGATGAACGACTCAAAATCGGCAAAGTACACAAACGGTACGCGCATCTTTCTATAGTGATGTGTAAAACTTAGCATAGCCCCAGGTTCTGGAAGTTCTATTCGTTGGGCGTCCTGCTGCGAACAGTACTCAGTATGTTTGTGAAGCGATTCTACCTTTCTAAAACCGATTAAACATCTTCTGCAATAGTGCATTGAATTATGGGATTTTTCTGTTCGTAGTGCCAGCAATCTGTTAAAATTCTTGATCCAGCAATAATGCTTCTTTTCCCCATCAGAAATGAGTAATAGATCTACACACCTATCATTCTCATGCTTTGATATATATAGTGGGAATACATTCACATCTTTCTCGTAACCAAAAACATTAACACTAATATTATTATTTCGCTCAAACTTACTCATCACATTAGCATCCGCTGCTACGGGGAATTCGATACCAGACCAATTGAGTTCCTCAGACTGTCTAATTAATTCTTTCGTAATTCTTTCTGTATTTTTGTCGACTGGGTTTACAGCCCTCGTTACACACCACTTGAAGCCTTCATCGTCTTCGTTCTTCATATTAATAATAGCCTTTTTATTCGCTAAATAATCTGGAAGTGGAATATAAGAACTTCCTTTCAATGGTTTGTATACCACTGTATCGATATCCAACTTCAAAACGGTTTTGAATCTCCAATTACTCCCCCGCATCTGAAAACTTGCCATGCTCTCCTTAATTTTATCCGCTGCGTTGGCATATATTTCCCTCACATCGGTTGCTTCTAAAATAATATCACTCTTTGATTTGAAATTAGGCTCAGCCGTTACTACTTCGCCGGTTTTCATATCTACTTTCTCCATTTCGCACATGAGATCGAATTGAACTTTTACCCCGCGATTTTTCCCTAGCAGCCTAACTACATGCGGTCTTACAGCCTTGAGAAAAGTTGCAACATCGATCCCGTTGTCACCATCGATCGTGTATCTTTTTGTAAACCCTTTGATGGCCGTCGCAGTCTCTCGAAGTTTGAACCTATGAATGGGCGGTTTTATTTGCGGGGGTAACTGACTAATCTCGCGAGTCAGCCAATCCGAAAAAACTATTTTATTTTTCCCCGGATGCAAAAATTTCCAAGTAGTAGTCAAGAATGCCGTAAGTTCCGCTTTTGCTAATCTCGAGTATCCTCGCACACCTCTCTTTTTCGCAATTTCTCGCAATTCTCGCACAGTGGCGGGAGTATGCGCTTGTGCTTTGTTGACCTGAGCCCGAGCGCCTAGTCGATCTCCCTGCGATATGAACGCTATGAGTTCCGCTTTTCGCAAACTCGAGTATCCTCTTTGTCCTCTCTGTTTAGGAATTTGTCGTAATTCTTTCAGATTATACGATGAGTAGTCCATTTTATATTGGGATCTCTTGTCTTTAGGCCGAGCGGTATATTCCATTTTCAGTTATTTTCTATACGCCGGAGAAAAAAAATAATAATATTCGATTGATCCAAAGACGATTATAAACCAACGGTGTAAAATCGTTTGCGATATTGTAATCCCGTATCTACGTCGTAGGCCACTCACGCTCTTGCATCACACAGGCATGAGTCGCCATTGCATCGACAATTAACGACGATGATCTCGTTGTCGATCAAACTAACATCACGCGGGGGTGAGTTGCCATTGCGCCGACGACGAACGACGATGGTCTCGCGTGGCCCTTGTTGACGATCCGGCCGTGGATACTTGCATGGGCATTCATCGTCGTAGCATTCGCGGTTGTGGACGTCAATTACAACAATCAACTCCGATCTCAGCAGTCTTGTTGTATTTCCAACCAAGCCGAGCTGCCTGGCGATTTTTCGTAATTCAGTTTTAGTTTTCTCCGGGTAAACCATTTTATATTGGAATATCTTGTCCTTAAGCCGAGTTGGATATTCCATGAATTTGAAAAAGTAAGGCTATATTGGTCAAACTGCGCAGACACTCAATTTTTTTAGGCTGGTACTGGTCAAATGGACGGAGGTCAAGGCTGTACTGGTCAAATTGTCCGAAGCTCAAGGCTATACTGGTCAAATGAGTCAAATGCCTACTTCCTGTTCTACTGCAGTCGCCGAGTACAATTACAATTGCAATATAAGAAATATAAGAAATATGGTGACACTGGTTGACTGATTCAGATTCAGCGATGTTAAATACATGTAGCAATCATAAACTTTCGTGAAACTCAACTAGTAAATTATCAATGCATTCCCACAGATAACAATAATCATGTACAGAAATAGAGGTGTACTGGATCTTCTCATTGGCCATACGCACTCATGTCTATATTTTGCTGCTTCAAAAACCCAGCTGCAGCCTCAGCTGTAAATGTTCTCTTGTCTCATTTAAATATTAGTTAGAGCTACATTTTGTACTTCCTTTATTATTTTTCACCTACTGGATTATGGTCAGACAGAACAACATAATATAGGGCAGATAATCTTTGTATTAAAGGTGTGTAAGACGATTGCTGTTTTCATCGGCAGATATCAGTTTAGGTGACATTTTGTGGTACTGCAGAAAGTTTGCAAAATTTAATAGAAGTGATATATTGTTGGCAGTTCCATTTAACGACACTGTGTGATATGATCTTGATTAGTGTTGCTCTTCGCCTTCTTCCAGGCTTGAGAATTGCAATAGCAAGGTACGAACAGTGCAGATAATTATATGAATTGAATGGATGGATCGAGCGTTAAACAACAGCTTTATTACAACTAAGGGCTGGCCAATGGGTGCCGTTATTAAAAATATTAAAGTTGTAATAGATATTCCACGAAAATACAACTCGGGTTGGACCGTCGACGAAAATCGACATTTATAACAAGGTATCGAATTAGAGCATTGAAGTGTTATCAGCATTGTTAGCCTGAAAAGTTGCATTGCACGTAGAAATAAAACAACTGTTGAAAGACAAAAAGTTAACTTAGAATAAGCACAAGGCTAAGAATTAACCACCTCTAATAAGAAGATCCCGCATCTTAAAATACATAAAATGTTGAAACACCCCCCCCCCCCGAAATGGAAAATGTAAAAAATAATATAACGCATTTACTAGCACATGATGCAAAAACCACGAAATAAATCCATAAAACATCCCCCGAAATGAAAAATGTAAAAAAAGTGCACACACACACACGATAATTATCTATTGGTGTGTAAAGTGTTTATGTCCCATGAGTGGAGGATATTGACGCCGTTATTATAAATCTTTCTGATGATACATTTTATTTCGAAACATCCATAATGTTATAAGCCAAATAAAACTGAAATCGTTCCAAAAATTCTGTGCCTCAGGTGATGAAGAAGAGCAGCCCCTTAGCAAGTTCCCTGAGGCAGTCATGTGTGTGAAGCATCAGTGATTTCATATTTTTAGTCTCGACATGCAAGGTCGAGAGGCCAGTCCTCTTCCGCGCCGTCTCATCCTACAACCGACAGTGTTGAACGGAGACTTGGGCGGAGACTGGGAGGGGGTGGGCGAACGAGTGGCGTCGAAGGAAAGACGCGAGATTTTGGGCTGACGAATGACTGAGTCGCCGACGAAATTTTCCACTCTTGCCGACAAAAATTTCTGACGACCTTTTTTAGTCATCTGGCCGAAATCTCCAGGAAAAATACCCGTTTTCCCCGTCGAAAGGTTGATGAACTTTTTTATTTTTTTAAATTTTTTAGTAATTTATTTGCTAGTGTATGCAGTGAGTCTTTGTGATACAACTTTGAGAATTTTTCAGTATTATCATTCTGTGCTGACAACAAAGTCCTTTTGTCGTATAATGTCGTCGAACTCTACAAACAAGAATATGGCAAGAAATAGACACCTCTAATCAGAGGATAACGCATCTTTAATAAGTAAAAAGCCTCCGATTTGTCATTATTCTGGCGCATCATTTGAAATGTATAGTATCCCGCCCGACCGTACAGAGAAGAGAAAAAACCGGGGAACTGAAATACAGTGATGCACCAAAAAAATTTAGACGACGGTAACGGCCTTTGTTTTCATAAGTGTCGTTAAACTATGTGTGTTATAAAACACCTTTAATAAGCATTTTACAATACTATAATATACGTTTATTGTTACCAAAATTGAAATTGGCGGTATTCAAAGGATATTTGAACAGATTTAATAAAACGTTACATAATGCTATAATGAGCTTGCTATCAAACTAAAAAAAACCGTATCAACAGCCTATGATAGCTTAATTATAACGACGATAAACTTTGTAATAGTAATAAACTGACAATGGTCTGGGAGCTGTTTACAGCCGCTGTAATAATGAATCGTGCATGATAACAACAGTTTTGCCACAAAATGTCGTTAGAAGTTTATTTATTTATTCATTTATTTATCTATCTATCTATTTATAGCACCAGCATGCAAATGATACATAAGTTCAACGAAACGGAAACAGGCAGTTACTGGCAACAGGAAGCCCTGGATAAGGTGGAAATTAATGGCACGTACAGCCGCAAGATGTGTGACTAAGCAATAGAAAGTGCATCAGCGATTATTCGCTGTTTCGAAATCCACTTCAACATTGACGTTATTGGCAATGTCATCGGTGAGATTTGTGAAACAATGCAAAACTAGCTTCGAACTTAGTATAATTAAACACCTTTTATATTGGATAGTATTATGTTACAATTTGCCGGTGTCACGCAATTTTACACCGCAAGTGTTTGCAAAAATTGGAGGATCATTAAATGAAACAGAATTACTAGACACCTTTAGTAGAACTGCTGATTATATTATAATATTTGCCAGCCAAAAAACCCAGAAACCGATGTGAACTTTCAATTAACATGGTGTAATTTAGCGCTGTAGTCGGGAGCACCTCTGAGTAGCGAGTGAAGGGACGCTGTAGAAATGTAGAAATTAACAAATGAAATAAAATAAAGATCAATCATGGTTTTCTTGGGGAAAGTTGAGTCTCTGTCATTGGCTAATTGTACAAGCTGATTCATCAGTGAGATTCTGCCGAACGATATTAAAATTTAGCACATTATAATATTATTTTATTATGCCAGACGCATACAAGAACACGAGAAAGATGGATATGCGAACATAATTCTACACAGGCAGATAGATCTACGCATGTGGGAAAGATGGGAAGAAACAAGGACAGTGGAAAGACGTCTAAATATATACACACGAGTGGATAGAATATATGGGTGTCCAAGGTCACTGAAATATATATTATCCAATTTCCGAATCGCCCGTCTGTTTGTCGACTGTGATGATGTCTTGAACTTCATTCTCTTTCCAGAATTTATTGCTTCGTTTGAGAAAACAAAAAGAGGCAAAACTCACACAGAAAGATTCAGATGCAATTAAGAAATATGAGCTCTAAGTTATCATCTTCGTCACGCCTCCCATGCCTCCTCGAATCGCCCAACAGACACGAGACATGCATTTATAGCATCACTGTTCTGTAGGTCTATATCTACCGGATATCATCGTCCTACCGTTTCCAATATGGGTCGGTATATCACTGGAGGTGACATCCGAATGACGTCACGTTGAATGCCAGATGGCGTAGCAAGATCAGGTTGATGTTGCTGCAGTTTTGGTTTAACGACACTACGGATGGATGCAAAGTTTAGCGACATCTTCAGCCATTAGTTTAAGCAGTTTTGTTATGACTGTCATAGTGCAGCAAATATGCGTTCACAATAATGCCGTTTTTGGCGTTAATTATTTAAGGATACCGCGTCGCTTTCTTATATATTAGTCGAACAACGTTATAGGGGTGTCGCAATGCTGTAGGAATTTGAATTGATTATTTTTAAAAGGTTTAAAGACACCGTACAGCTGCAAAAGCTGTGGACATCTTAACGTTTTTTATATGTATATTCCAGCCTCCTTAAAGTTAACTTTCACCATTATCAGTTTTTATCTTTTCCTCTCTTCCTCTTTTCATCTTCACGAGCCTATATATCAGAAACTGCGAAACTGAATGGAGAAAGAGAGACAAGAAGGAAACTGATCTAATTCAATACCACGAGGGGGGGTTGGGTAAAGACGGTTGAAACAATGCGGTTGGGGTCGAGGCCAAATGTCGCCATTGCCGAGTCGTCTCAGTTCATCGTGTTTATACAGTTTTCAATATAAATAATATGTCAACTGATCGTTCAGATTGCTACAGTGTTCAATTCGCAAGAAGCAATTTCTCAGAGCTGTTATTTGCATGGATTAGCGATACGTGTGATATTGCTTTGTATATTATTTTATTTTATTTTAGAGTATAATACATATTATGCATATTGAGTCCCGTCCTCGGAAACATGGGTTTTGGCGCTTCCCTCAAATGAAATGTCATGCAAATTCACTTGATTTGCATGTTTAGCCCACCTTCGACGGCTTAAAACCCGCGATTGATAAACACAACATGACTTTTTCTCCCATCCCATCGCAGAGTTCCGATAAGAAACGCTTCCAAACAATTTGTCATTTTCGTTTTAATCTTCCTTTCGCTGTTTAAGCATGGCGCTTGAAAGAAAATGTAACGCTAAAATCCATTGTATTTCAGCTATAGAAATTGTGTTCTTTGAAAATTGAAAGGACAACGTCATCAAATAATCCTTGTGTTATAATTGGTTTTCTTTGTATACAGTCTCCTAGCATGCAGCATCCCGCTGTGTTCAACTTCATCGTGACACTTGTGATGCTGTCATTTCGATATGTAACCCCACGGCTGTCAAGTTGTTTTGCGTTTTGTTCGCTTGTTCGTTAGATGGCGTGTTTTGACACAAGGAGCCAGAATCACGCATTCTGAAATTACCGAGAATTGGCAACTTAATAGTCTAATTTATTTTAGCCGATCGACCGAAATGCTTTTCAGAGTAATTTTGATTTTACCTACATGGGCCAATAAATAATGTCTTATGATATTCTAATACAGGTGTCAAAGAAGCACTACCTGAAATGATAGCTATTTTGAAGCTAAACAATTATCATTGGGCACATTTGAAGAAATTTCTGTGTAATTCACGCAAGGAAGAAAAAGACAACGATGATGATGACGATGACGATGATAACGACGACAATGACGATGACGACGATTATGGCGATGATGATGATGATGACGATGATGATGACGACGACGAAAA
>CAMAOG010000011.1:0-78639 GCA_945859605.1 Lumbricus rubellus | reverse complement strand
GCCTTTTCTATTCATTATACGTGTAGGCTATAATAGCTATTGTTGTGCAGAAAATGTCCATTTAATTTTCTTTCAGAAGCAGCAGCGGTTCAAACAAGTTATTTGATAGCCACCGTAGGCTTAGGCCTATGACAGACCTTATACAAGCATGCATGCCTGCAAATTAAATGGCCTCTCTACTGGTGCAAAATAATATTATTGGATAGCTATGAAGCATGGATAGGCTATTGTTATTTCTTTCATCTTAATCTTATATAGGCCTACACTGCAAGATTCTTTTCTAGTTGGTTTTTGTTTCTGCTAGTCGACATTGCATGTGGCCACTGCACGCTGCACACTAAAACCATAAAATTCAAAAGGTCCCGTAAAAATTGCTGACTTTCGATAATATTCTACAAAAGTATAGACCTGCATATGTGGCAGCGCGTTCAGTCATTTTCGCGCTTCTTACGTTACCAGAATTGTTGATATGCATGATCATTACACAAGGGTGAGCAACGGTCTGAGTGTGTCTTATGCACGTACAAATTACCGTAGATTTTCAATATACTGCAGTGGACCAAAAATTTGGAATGCAATACCCACAAGTATCCAGTCTTTACCTACATACTCGCAATTCAAAAAGCACTGGAGAGACCATCTTAATTTAAGAGAGCGTGATTGAATGCATCTACACGGTGTCCCAATTGAAGTGAGCCCCTTTTTGTTTTGGCGATATACTTGTCAGTTCTATATGAAACTCTATTAAATTTCAGAGACTGTAAGAGGGATAAATTATCAATGTTTCCTGAAAATTTCATCCAATTCGACGAAAAGAGTCTGAAGTTATGCACGTTCAAATTTGGACAAAGGAAATTTTAAGTTTCCAACATGTAAAAGATAGGAAATTATTGTTTGCAACTGCACGCCTTACTTTCTAAATTAATAAATATGACGTCATATTTTCGTAATTTCCATGTTAGGGGACAATAATAAAAATGATTTTCAGCAAAGATGATTTGAGTTTAATTTTAAAAAATTAATAGAAAAAAACATTATGGTGCAAAAGGTTTTTTTAAGGAATTTCATAACAGAAACTGACTCATCGCAGCCTTATGAAACTCGCATACGTGACGTTGACCAGTGACCACTTCAAACAGTGAAATGCGGAAGAATAGAATCGTTTTGATCAAGGGATTGTTGACAATGCAATCAATGAATGGCGAAAGCGTCTTAGAGCATGCATGCATTCGAGCTAATGGAGGACATTTTGAACATCAGCTTTAAAGAACAGCGCTAACACTAATTTCCTATCTTTTACATGTTGGCAACTTCAAATTTTGTTTGTCCAAATTTGAATGTGCTTAACTTCGGACTATGTTGATAGAATTTGATAAAATTTTCAGGAAACTTTTATAATTTATCCCTCTTTCACGCTGTAAAATGTTATAGAGTTTCATTTAGAATTAACAGATATATCGCCAAAACAAAAAGGGGCTCACTTCAATTGGGACACCGTGTAGTTTGTTTTTCTATTTGTCGGTATCTCATAGGCTTGTATGTTGTTCTATTAAATGTCAAGTTATCATTATCTTCAGTATTATCAGCATGTTCTGTTTCTATACAACCAACATTAAGCTGAGCTATAGGGTGGGCCCTCCCCAGCGGGGCTACTGCCCCTTCTGGGTCTTCGCCTTTCCTGGTTGATACAATGAAATGTGCTTCTGATAATTTTCTGTTCAAAAGTGTTATATTAATATGTTTATCAGACAGTATGAACACGTTGTCTAGTTAAGTTGCACTGTGTAAAGGTTGTGTTTTATATGCTCCAAGGAGAAATAAACGATTTGATTTGATTTGATTTGATATTTGTTCTTGCATAATATCATTTTTACTTCTTGAATAAGTAGGTCTAAGCGGAATTTTGACCCAAAGAATTTTAACATAGTTGCATAATAATGTTTACATACAAAGTAATTTAATTTTGCAGAATGCAGTTGAAATTACAAGTTAGGCCTAGCCTACATGAAGAAAATTAATGTAATTGATAATCGTAATGTAATTAATTGAATCACAAATTACAAATCACGCTTAATTTGATGCAGAGCATCAGATTACAAATTACCAATAACAAATGTAATTTCAGTTAGGTCTACGTAATTTAAGTTAGACCTACGTACGTAATTTAAGTTAGGCCTACATTACTGCCCATTCCTGATATATCATCATAGGCCTATGTATTGCTCCATTGTTTTATTTTGAACAAAGCTTAATTGTGCATAGCTGTCGCAGTTTACAAATACAGGGTGCGGCAAAAAAAAGACCACCCTAAGATTTTTGCCAATATCTTGACCAAAAGTGAGAATTTTGAAATGAAATTTTACAGTCTTAAAGACAATTCATATTTACACCAGATGGCCAGATTTCATTAAAATATTTCGAACACAACAAAAGTTACACCACTTATAGTAAGGTCACCCACCGTTTTTTGACGATTCAAAAACGCGACGCAACAAAAAGTAAAAATTAAACAATCTAATTATTTTGGCCAATATCTTGGCCAAAAGTAAGAATATCGAAATGAAATTTTACAGGCTTAAAGACAATTCATATCTGCACATGATGGTCAGATTTCATCAAAATATTTCAAAGAGAATAAAAGTTATACCACTTTTAGGGAGGCCACCCACCGTTTTCTGACGATTCAAAGGCGAAATGCAAAAAAAAGTAACAAAAACACGATTTTTTCTCATTTCAAATAATATTGTTATCAAATAGCCTTAATGTTCCCAGATAATCATTATAATTACTATTTTAAAAAATAAACAGCGTATACCAGCGTAGCTGCGCGTCACTGAGAAGTCACTTAGAAAGATGACAATCAAATTGGTAAATAAAGAATCTGTCAGATTAATCAACACGTCCATCAAGAACTTTGCAAAGAGACTCAAAAGAAGTGTTTGCACTGGTGGTGGGCACATTGAACACAAGTTGTGAAGCACTACCAAGTTCATTTGACAACAATTATTTGAGATGAGATCGTGAGACTTAATAAAATCGTGTTTTTGTTACTTTTTGTTGCGTTTCGTTTCTGAATCGTCAAAAAACGGTGGGTGGTCTTACTAAAAGTGGTATAACTTTTGTTGTGTATGACCTATTTTGATTAAATCTGGCCATCATGTGTAAATATGAATTGTCTTTAGGCCTGTAAAATTTCATTTTGAAATTCTTACTTTTCGCCAAGATATTGGCCAAAAACCTAGTTTTTGATGCGCTTCGTTTTTGAATCGTCAAACAACGATGGGTGACCTCCCTAAAAGTGGCATAACTTTTGTTCAGTTTGAAATATTTTGATCAAATCCGCCCATCACGTGCAAATATGAATTGTCTTTAAGACTGTAAAATTTCATCTGGAAATTCTTACTTTTGGCCAAGATATTTCCAAAAACCTAGGGGGGTCTTTTTTTGCCGCACCCTGTACATTGAGCTGTTAATCATGCATGCAGGATTGCCATGATTGCGCGAATTCGCTGAAAACAACAACAGGTGGACAGACATAGGCGGCATTACGTACTTCAATAGACTAAACAGATGATTATTTCTGGACACATAGACAAGAATGCAGGCTATATAAAATATTATGTAGTCAAAAATATGACCGAAACTGCCAGGCCTTTAGACTAGGTCTAGCCTATAGGCCTATGTGACTTGAGAATGTAGCAATAGATGATGCAACTATTCCTTGCCACATGACCCGCTTATCTTTCTGCAGGTGTGCATTCGCAAACACAATTAATAATAAATTATTAGGCTACTGGTCTAGAACGGTTCTAGTTATTTTCGTGCGGCTTGTATTTAGTATGTGCAACAACTCGCAATAGAAACGGTTACGTCACCGATGTGTGCTTCCAACGGCGGGCTAAGCCTCCTCCTCCTATTCCTCCTCCTCTTTTTCATCTTTCTCCTCCATCCTCCTCCTCCATCCTCCTCACAGAAACATAGCGCTTCAATCACGTCAGCATAATTCATCCGTGTAATTTACTTTGCTAATTTATGGTAGCCTATGTCGTATGAATTCGCTTTAGTGTCTGTGTGACTGTGTCTCCCTCTTTGGCTATTTCTAGCGCGATGAAAAGAAGATGATGAAACGAGGAAGGCAAAGATAGATGCTGTTGGATTGGAACTGGATGATGATGATGATGATGATGATGATGATGATGATGATGATGATGATGATGATGATGATGATGATGATGGAAGATTACAGGAAACTGAAGGAGATGGCTCAAAAATGGGATCAGTGGTGCCATTGGACATTTGAACCTGCCCCTTGGCAGAGAACTTGAAGAAAAAAAGGTGATTACAAAGCAAAGAGACAGCAAAAGTTCTCGATTAGTCAATCAGCTGTCTGCGTGTCTGTCTGTGTAGACTGTGTTACCTGAGAAACTAAGTTCTAAAAGACAATACAAAATTAGCATTTTTATTGGCCAAAGAATCATGTTTGGACACCTCAAAACAAGACAAAATAAAGCGCTCAATAGACATCAGACTTGAACAGCACACACACGCACAAACACAAACACATGCACAAACACACGCACAAACACTGTAATATTTAATTATGCAGGTTTCATGAGAGAAGCCCAAAGTGAAATTTGAAACACAAATAAAAAGGCAACGTACTGATTTGATCGTCATTCATACTTTTTTATATATCAGTCGCCGATAATCATCATCATTGTTGTCATCATCATCATCATCGTCATCATCGTCGTCATCATCATCATTCACCCAACAACACTGCTATTAGCACTGCAAGTGCACTTAACACTGAAATGAATACACCGGGTTACATCTGACCAGTCAGAAATCTTGGACTATTTCGACAGTCAAAATAACTGAGGCCATGTCTCTCATGTCAAAGAACACAAAGTAAACAATAGTCTCATCATAAAAACTAATTTCCCGCATTAAAAATTCAAATAACCAAAATTCAACACCCTATCAAGTTAACCTGAAAACAGTCAAAACTTTTAAAAAGCCATGTCAATTTGTCACATGAATTTTATAACAATACACTGTTTTGTTCGATAGTCTATTCAGCATTAATAAATGTAATAAATACTTTAATTTAGCGGACATCTTACAAGTTCAGCACTATAGAAACATACCGGTACTTAGATGAGATACAAATTAAATTAAATAGATTAAATCACAAACTATCAGTTAGTAGTAATCAATTACAACACATAAAATAGTCTGACTTGGTTACATTGTATCTATAGTAGTGTAGTGACAGACAAAAAGCATTAGTAGTCATCTTGGTAAAGCACCAGAGTTAGAACTTTTTGACACTGAAATTATGCCGAAAATCAAATCACTATTAGATTGCAAAAACTTTAAAATGTTATCTTAAAGTTTCATTTACGTCAAGCAGCATAATCTCAAATTAGCGCTAGACACACCGAGATTTAAAATCTCATTTATGGAAATTAAGTAAACCTCAGTTTACTTTCCACTTGAAATTGCAAAAAGCTGGCTTTTAAATATGTAGCATATTTTTATGCATATTCAGACTTCTCAATTAGGTAGAGAAAACAATAACAACATTACAGAAATCTGCCACTGGTTGCATTCTGCCAGTGCCAGTCCCAAGTCTGGATAAAGGTGGAGGACAACACTAATCATCTCTGATATGACAATGTCGTTAAACATGTAACAAGAGACTTGGAGAGAGAGAGATATATATATATTACAGACAAAACATATTATGCAGAAACACTAAAAACCACTTTGCGTTAACGTTAATTTCAATGGCCAATTCCTCATAGTTCCTTAATCCAATGCTTTTGAAGATAGGAAGACTATCGTAGGTTGGTGAGAATAGAGCTGTACCGAATATTCATACACAATTTGTGTCAGACACAAATAGCGCTCTAAAATCTAAATAGTTCATTCATAATCAGACAAATTTTTTTAAACCGAATACATATAATAAAATCACTACTCAGATTTCAGCATGTATCAATAAATGTACTACAAACAATTATCGCTTGACCGAATAGTTTCCTTTGCGATCTTTTTAGCTTCCAGTTTATGAGTGTGAGGTGAATCAATCTTAAATTTTTTGATTCTTTTTAAATTCAAAATTTAGAGTGTGTTGAGTGTTCTGAAAGATTTACATTGAGAAAATATTTTTACAATAATAAACAAGCCATTTGCACTTTTGAAGAATGTGCAATGTAATAATTTCACGTGCATCTGACACCTTTAAACATTTCACAACAGCACTGAATGATCACTTCAGATGCAAACATGCTGACGAATATAGCTTCATGCACTTGAAGTTCAATACCTCACCAGTGCAAAGTCAATTGAAACAATTTGAAACACTCTAAAGTCTTTATGCATGCGAGCAAACCTGCATAACTTTCAATCAGGGCCGCTACTTTAGTTAATGCACTTATTCCGAGCAGTTGGGCATCTACGTTAAGCGCCTTCGTGATTTTTTGTAAGGCGCTACATTATGGTGCTATATAAATGTCCATATACATGCATAGTTTCTTATGTAATGCTATGCCAAGAAATCCAGAATTGAAGTCAATATAGAGAGCTCATCTTCTGAATGAAAAGTGAGTTATATCACACATGTTTTAACTACATACTTGTACAATGTACAATTGTACATGTGTCTAGTTTTTACAGTGTTATCAACTACTGCTTGTATTCATTTTTGTATTCGGCCAAATAGTGCAACCGTTAACATTCCCATTCAGCCGAACATTAAAGATTGCTATTCGGTGCACAGTTCTAGTTGAGATCACTCTAGTCTTGTTAGCGAAGGTCTAAGGTCACAGTTCAAAATGCACCACTGAGCAATTGTAAAAGTGCATCATCATCAAATGTACTGTTGCACTGTATTGCAGTGCTCACATGTTACACACACTTATGCTGCAGTGCTCACATGTTACACACATATGCTGCAATGCTCACATGTTACACACATATGCTGCAGTGCTCACATGTTACACACATATGCTGCAATGCTCACATGTTACACACACATGCTGCAGTGCTCACATGTTACACACATATGCTGCAGTGCTCACATGTTACACACATATGCTGATGTCATCAGCAGATTAGCTACATGTACTCAACTACTCGTAGCTGCTCACATGCCTCACACGTCCTCCATCTGCTTCAACACTGACTGCCTGTCCATCACAACTACACATCACCCTGGAACCACGTCCTCAAACAGTCCATTTCAACAATCAATGACCAACCAGAAATAATGCGTCTGACCAAATAACAGTCCTCTTCAACAACTACAAAAGCTATGATTAAGAACAATAAGACGTAACTTTAATTAAAAAAGGTCACATGTGTGATTAGTTTTAATGCACTGTATGTATATTTTCTACCGAGCACTGCACATGTACAATAAACTCTGCTAGTGGGCATTCCACAACTGTATATAAACAAAAAAGTGCATCATTAAGTAAAACAATTATTGTACGAACAATCAATTTCCTAAACTACTGAAGATCAGAACTATCGGCATGGCTAAACCGCTTCAAAATCCACACCGGACTGTGACGCGCAATGTCACTTCAGTGAAATATCATTTAATTCTCCGTTCAAAAGTAATGAACAAGCAGTCCTATGCATGTGCTCAGGCTCTGACATTCATACATAAAGGACAAAAATCAGTCTAATGCTATTAGGTCTCTAATGCACCTGCCTAAAGTGTCAGAAAGGGTCATACTTCGATTATGAAAAGTCCTGGCCATCTAAGGCCTCTCTATAAAGCACAAAATCAGTCTACCTTAGATACCTACCTACAAAGAGTGTGTGAAATGCATTTAACCCCAATAAATAATTAATCACATCCAGATGTATTTACCATGAACACTACCCTAAATTTCAAATATACCCCCATGCTAGTGTTTCAAAATTCAATTAATTGAGTGCCTATAATTTAAATGATCATGAAATTTAGCCTACAATTAATTTGTCACCCCAACGTGCAGGAAACTTTCCTAGTCACCAACAAAGCACAGTAAATTTTAAGATCCCTGATGTTGTGCTACAGATATGATACAAGACATACGACTACAAGAACCTTTTCACTATACGAAGACTCGCTCAAAAGGGAATGAATTCATGCGAATTCAAAACCAGTGCAACATCAATGGGCCCAACTGACATAAAACTTGGCCATTAGACCCGTACTTCTAACATCAATAGAACAATAGTGAAGAATTCAAATGACAATAACATGCTGAACCAGTGACATAAAAAATACACATTTTCACTCTAACTTTTAGTGATTCTTAAAACATTGACTTTTGAAATTTCCATTTTAAAATATGACGTGAAGCAGTGAAACAGAAAACATACACAAATGAAGCCACAGAAAAAAACCCAAACTTGATGAGACCAAGGCAATATTATTAGCTTATACAATCATGTTAAAATTATATATATACATGTAGCAATAAGAAAAAAATCTTAAATATAATAGTAAATAATTTTATTCCTATTGTCATACTATGGCAATAATAGTTGCTATTATTACTACTGTATTACCCTCAGAATATGAATCTATGATGAATCAATTTCAAACTAGTAAATTATAATTGTAGCCAAAGACACGTAATGTTACAAGCACATAATTAATGTTCTCAAGTAAAAAGCACAGTGATTTGGAAAGCATAACCAATAGTACAGTTTATTTTATACATATTTACAGATAGATACAAGAAATCTTGACAAACAGAAGTCAGATTTTTGTATATCTCACTTGCCTTGTGCACAAGAACAAATAAGTTCAAAATGATCAAAATGTGTCCTTCATAAACAGAACTAGATGGTTTATGTTTTATCCATGGATGGAAAAGCAAAAGGATGGGCAGATAAACAGGAAATTTGCAGAAACCATGAGGAACCATGCCACTTTACATAAGTAGGTTTTATCAGGGATATTTGTAGAGAGAAAGAGAGATAGACATTATGATCATTTTGTTATTAATACATTATTTAGTACTTTAAACGTGACGTGGTATTCTATCCAACGCACTAGTACACAGTACTACACACTGCCGACATGATTATCGCAATTTCAATTGATCGTGATTAATTTTATCATAAATAAAATCATGACATTGAAGATACGTCAATTAATTACTCAATAAATAACGCTCATATAATATATAATTCGCAATATCATGTTCAATCTGGATAATATCATTCGTAACAACGAATTATAATTAGCAATTCTGTAGGCAACAGATAATTAACACACCTGATTGGCCATAAAATTTTGGTCCAATGTTCCCTCGATTTTTTTTAGCTGTAAACAACTGACGCACGCAGAGTGAACCAGATAAAAGAGCCAATTAAAACACATCTCCCTGGGGGGGGGGGGGTACTATAACCACACTTAATATTCATGCTCAATACTCATGAATATTAATGATCATACATATTAATAATTAATAGGACTGGCCAGTATGCTTTCTTCAACCCCCTTGAAGGTCATCGTCTTCATGAAGGACATAATTTTTCAAAGATGTTTTTTAAAAGATTGCAGGTCCAGACAGCAATTCACATTCCATCTGTCTGCTGCATAAACGGATCTTTAACGAAAATTCCGTTCTGTCACTTTCCCTTTTTGCAAAGCGTAACTTCAAAGCTCACTTCTTATCACAAACCATTTAACTTCTCATCACAAACCATTTCACTTCTCATCACAAACCATTTCACTTCTCATCACAAACCATTTCACTTCTCATCACAAACCATTTCACTTCTCATCACAAACCATTTCACTTCTTACCACAAACCATTTCACTTCTTACCACAAACCATTTCACTTCTCACCACAAACCATTTCACTTCTCATCACAAATCATCAACCCAACATAACACTTCGAAAGCTGATTGTTAATAAAGAAAACCTACTAAACTGCTATGAATAATCAACATGATCTATCATTCCTATATAAGGTCTTTCTTGAAAACTTGTTGACTCAACAAACCAGCTGATTTTTCAAAGGAGTCAATAGATACATTTGAAAAATATCCATCCGCTCTTAAAATCATGCATATATACCAGTATTCTGCTGACACTATGCCCACCTATCGCACTACAATCTTAACTTTCTGTATCAACACAAGTTTCATTACTCATTGGATTCCTCATTTTACCAAATGTTGCCCGTTGACTGAAGTTAACAAGCAAAAACTTCCATCGAAGAAAGTCAAGCAGAAAAACTCATAACCTCGTTCATTAGCAACTTTTAGAATAGGAAAGCATAATAGAAAACTAAAAAGAACTGCCTTAAACTTGAGAAAATTTTCAACATACATTTCTAGACACATCACCTGCAAAAACACACAAGCTTGCTCCTGGTGATGCTTGCCTACATCCTTACTAAACTTACACTGAAGGTCAAAGAGAAAGGATTAAAAAATGGTGTCTAATACATTATGCATAAAACAATGGTGCAGCAAAATCATACCATAATGAGCAAGGTTCAGGTCACTAGGTGAACATGATAAGTGCCATGACATGTAACCATTAAAGAAACGAACACTCAAGAAAGTTCAGCATGTTCTCAATAATTATCATTCAACAAGTTTCAAGATACACTGAAATTTCAGTATTCAGCCACCATGCAACCTTGTTCCATGTCCTATAGAGCTTCTCGTCCCCACAACCTCATTCCCAAGTTCATCACTCCGAATTTTCAACGCCACATATCTACAAATGATCTATCCATCGTTCCTTCATTCCTGACAGTCCACTCAGCAGTGAGACAGTGTACTGTACACCTTGCGTATATCTTCCAACTTCTAGAACTTTTGCAACGTTCACACTTCAGCAATGTGCTTAACCAGTGACATTCAGTTTCACAGCAATGTCCAAATTTCAGCTAAATATACAGTCAGGGCCAGAGTTTACCTCCACTTACTTTCAGAGGATCCATGTCTGCCCAATCAATTAGATTCAAAAGCCACAATCCTACTAGACACAATCTTGATTTAGAACGACACACATCCTCTTTGTGCACAGTAGTATCTGAGCAATATTTGCAGCGGTTAACAGTGTCTGATTGACGACTCACCGATACCACATACCGAAACAGTCCACAACAATCTGACATCTGCATCTTTAAAGCAGACGTCTGAAATCTTTCAATTACAAAGTCAAGATTTTAAATCATTAATGTCCAACATCAGGAGAGAAAGGCAAACTGAACAAAGTAAGCAACTTTCAGTGAGAGAGAGAGAGAGAGACAGAGAAGAGTACAAGTACTGAAGTACAGATCATCTCCCTAACAAGCACAAAGCAAAATGAAGAGGAGGAGGAGGAGGAGGAGGATGAGGAGCGTGAAGAAGACATCGCTAAGAGTATTGCTGTCCAGCGTTCGAGTCCTGGCGACCAGTCATCAGCGACTGCATCTCAGTTCCGCCCGACGACTCGGCGCCGCTCTTAGCTCGTCGAACCGATGACGAGAGATGTAGGTACGCATGATCTGCGTTGCCGCTGTTTCCGCTGCTGCTGCTGACACCTGGCGCCTGATCTCTGCAGTCGGCGCCGCTGCTCATCGACCGTCGAGTCTCGGTCGACGACAGCTGATGCAGCGGCGGCTCCGACCTGCCACCAGACTCCGCAGCCGCATTATCCAGGAGATGGTCGTACGAGGAGAGTTCATCGGATGCGCCAGTCTCCACCTCAGAGTCGGCGTCGCAGACGGGTGGGTGACAATTCATGCTGTGGTATTCGATCTGCGCCAGCTGGAAGCGGACGATCTCGACGCCGTCCGAGTCGAAGTCGCGAGCGCTGTCTGGCGGGATGAACTCCGAGTAGCCAAACGACGTGCTCGCGACTTCAGCTTCTATGTTCATCGTGCTGTCTTGACTGCGATAAACCTAAAACATATATACGACAATTTAAGTCTTAGTCTTCTAGTCTCACTGTGTGCTCTGAACTGTGCTTGAAAAGTCAATAGACATGCATGCAAGACACTATCACTTGATTATGCCTGGGCACCATAAATACTGAGAGACAAAGATGAAAACGGAATACTAATTTATACAAAGTAACATGAAATGACCAATCTAGAGCTTAGAGCAGTGACACCAATATCCAATTTTGTGGATTTGTATTAGCATTACGCAATCAACAGAAAAAGATCATCACTGCTGCCAAAATTGTTAATTATTGATTAATAAACTCGAGACCTGAAGTCAATACCACAGACCCAGATACACGCAGCGCACCTCACTGCACCGACTGGGTCCTTCTCTGGACACAGGTTTTCATGTGGCAGCTATTTTTGCTCGACTTACATTAGAGAAAGTATTCACAGTCACATTGACAACTCTCTTCCGCAATCTGTAGAAAATATTACTAAAATTAATCTCTCAAATTTTTTCTCTGCAATGCTAGCTACGGTATCATCGAGGAGCTTAAACATTGCAAAACATATTCTGGCTTTGTGGATATAGTGCAAAAAACACTTATTGTCTCTATTATATTCAAGTCTGTTGTACGCCAATGGACACTGGTTGGCGTCGATATATTGGCGATAATCTGCAGCAGTAATGCATGTTCCGTGTCTTGGATGGTTTACGAAATATGGCTTCTATAGATCTGTCATCCATGATGAATATTACTTACAAGTATAATATTAATTGAACATGAATCCTTAATGAAAACATAAATTACGTAACAATAATATGAAGGAATTTGACAGAAATTTAAAGACTTTGTTACTAGTGAAATGTATTTGTATAGCTCTGCAGATGAAATAAGAATTCATGAAAACAGAAAACTCAATAGCAGTACAAAACGCATAATGTATGAAAAAATAATTCAGCCATTAAGTTAGCAAACTATGTTAACTGTCCATGCCTGAAAAATTAATTGCCGACACTGGTTGGCTATCTGATATTTTCATCGAAATCGTAATCATAATTGCAATCTCACATAGCCCAACTTCAACAGAGATTCATCACTTTTTGTTATCAGAAACTCTGACCAATGCTGATCAAACATAACACAAAGTATTGCGACAATTCTCAAATAGAACCTTAACCTTCAACAATGAATTCACTATATATTGTAGAATTACAAGTCCTAAACTCTTATGGCAGACTCTGTAACAGTGTCAAATGATAATTACCCACACGTTACAAAAGTTGAGAGCTACAGATATGTTTGTCACTGGATGAAGTACAATTATTTAAGAGACATCTCTAAACCAAACAAATGCAGAGTCAAGATGAAAGCAACAGATAGATAATTCCATTTCAAAGATAGAAACATGACTTACCTGCATTCCAAAGGCCTTAAGAATGTCAATCTTACAAATGGGACAGCTTCTGTGTTCAATCAACCATGGATCAATGCACGACTTGTGGAAGACATGTCTAAATCATGCATAACAGTCACAGCTGAATGATCATGCTAAATCAATTGCAATTACATTGCGTTGCAGTGATGCTTAAGACCAACAACGACAAATGGAGCTCTAATGATGATGTCATAAATAATATGGGGTTGGAATCTTGACTTTACGTGCTTTAGAAAAAGTTTTTAATCCCTGGAAACAGGTTGGCCTATCATCATAAACTTTTTAAAAAAATAAAGTGGTTGTAATCAGTTGTCAGTCTGCTGTTATTGATAAAACGCAGGTCATCACCAATCAGCACGTCATAACAGCTAAAACTGACAAATTATGAGAATAATAAATGGTCCATTAGCTCACAATACCAAATTTAAAGTAAGTAAGTAAGTATGTACTTTATTGAACCACCTGCAAACACACTGCGGGAACATCATATAAAAAAATTATAAGTGAGTACAATCATAAAAATAATCGTCATATGTAATTAAATTATCATCATATGAAGCTACAAAAATATAATAAACATCTTCATAGCTGTGTGAAAGAGAAAGGCTAAAGACAAAAAAGCAAAAGAGTTCAAACCACTTGAAAAGCATATCATTATATTATATCATTGACTAGCTATCAGCATCAGTTATCAGATGAGATGGGTTCTTTGAAAGGGTGCGATATAGATTCCTTTCCAATGGTTGAATCAGAATAACATGCACCAGTAATGGTTCAAACTCATGATTAAAACATTTGTCATTTTATATAGAACCCAGTTTAAGTCAAGAGCACTGAATTATAATCCCTGATGTCTAATCACAGGATGATAACGCAATTACTGTGCCACAAGAAGAACACTTTGTAGTCTCAAACAACAAAAACAGCAGACAAAGAATACTCTTGTCCCGCCATGTGCAACACTCAATCGACTGAGATTAAGCAAGCATACGTATAAGTAACTATTAACCCTTTACCAGTTCATTTTTAAATTTTAAGGCCGTTTTCAGCGGATATTCTCGAGGCAAACGCGTAAAAGATTAACTGGTTTAAAAAAGAAGCCTAAACTCACTTGTTTACTAAGTTGGCAAAGGTCTCAAGTATTTCTACTTTCCATTAGTTCATAGATAATTATTACATTACCTGGTTAGGAATTGTCAGGTCATTGCACAACTGCACATACAGAAATGCAGTCACCAAGACTGCACATTTGTTTGTGCACATTAGAAATGTCAGCTTCAAAATAATAAAAATAGCACAGCTTCAAAATAATAAAAATAGCAACAATGAAAAACCCAGAATAATGTTATTATGGCAGCTTACAAGATCTGTCTGTTAATTTTATTAGGGCCTTCACTTCCTGCAGCTGTCACAAATGTCATCTTCTATATCTCTGTCATCTAGGCCAAATTTTTATCTGGTTCTTTGTCAGAGGCGCGGCTTCTCAGACCAGACATCATTTCTGGCGGCCATTCCTTCACCATGATAGGTGTCTGGGGAAATCCCTGGTTTTAAACTATGTTCAAAAACAGCCACAAAGTGACTGAAAGACTATCTAGCAAAGTTCAAGCACTGGGGAGATGTAAAGTTTAACCAAAGCTGACGTGAAACGTACTTGCATGGTAGAATGCGCACAACGTCTGACGTACGATAGCCTTCAATGCAAATGGCGCATAGATCAAATCCTGTCTCCATTTCCTGAAATATATCACAGCAAAGCAAATTATTGATCTCGATCAAAACAAAAAACTCTGTAATGATGATTTACTAACGTCAACAAACTGATTAAAGTCTACAAGAATACAATAAATTCTGATGGTTTCAGCCAGAGACGCTACAGTTTGAGTTTCACCGCATGTCTAATTAAACAAAAGACTCTTGACATCTGATTGATATGTCTGTCTATATCTAAGCAAGCACGCATGTATGCATTAATGTACAATATGCACATAATGAATGCATGCATATATAAATATATATGTGCAATTCTGTCAAGAAAATAATCTTCCCCACCATCACCCTAATTAATACCATTACCACAACCAACACAACCACCACAACAGGAACACCACAACCATAAAAATCCACCACCACCACCGCCACCATAATTCTGAGCAACCACCATTACAACCACTACAAAACCACAACTACTACCACCATGAACAACCACTGCATCATAAAATCCAAAACCATGATCCTGACAACCACAATCATCGTCACTACCACCACCATCACCACCACATCCAACATAACCATTACCAACCACAACGAGTCCACCACCTCCACCACCACCACCACCTCCACAAACATGACCACCACCACGACCATCACAAGCAAAACTATGATCACAATAATGACCAAGATGGCCACCATCATGACCAATTCCACCATAATTCATTATGACCCTGCCTTCACCATTGAAAACACCACCACCATCACCACCACCACCACAACCACCATCACCACCACCACCACCACCACCACCATCACCACCACCATCAACACCGACCAGGATGATACGCAGCCGGACAGCTGGAAGAAAAGCAGCAGAATGTCTCACTGACCTCTCCACTACGAACCGTGCGCAGCGGCATTTTTGTGATTGCTTTCTTCGCCGCACTCATCAGACGTCTCTGTCAGTTGCAAAGATATAACAACAAAAACATGACACAACAATCAATCAATCATTCACAATGTCAGACAGCAGGCAAAGATCGCTTACAGAAAACTGGAAGAAACATCTGTTCTAGCAAACGGTAGAAATATCCAGACATATTATACATCCAATTCGTACACAAGTTCAGAAGCTAGACCACAAATATTTCAAAACTACAAAAGGTTTCCCTAAGGTTCAATACAGCTGCGTTAAGTGACAGCAAAATCTACTAAATATATACTGTATGTAATACATACACCTAAAAAATCTGAACTGCAACAATTATGAAAAGTATATTCCACTCATTATGGCACAGAACAAATGCTTAGGCCCCTAATACTGTTAAAAATACTGCAGCTCCAACACTATGAAAGCAACACATTGAAGGATGGACAACATTGGATAATAGCAAAGAAAAATGCAGCTGAGCAAGAAACTGCTCTCCGCCTCCAAAGTGCATAAGAATAGACCAAGAAAATGGCTGGAATAAATCCATTACGCAATGTAAATAGTCCTGAACCGCACAAGACAAACAATGAGTCAGCTCTACGACTGTGGAAATAGCTGTCGGAATATATGAAAATCACCGCAATTCCAGTCTGGGAAAAAACCTCTCAGACCAAGTCGTGCCAGCTCTTTGCAATTCATTTAAAAATTCACATTTCATATACATATATACACACATATACATATATACACATATATACACACATATATATACATATATAATTATATATATATAAAGGTTGCATGTTAATCACAATTAACGCCCACGATTAAAACGCTAAAAATCTTTTGCGATTACAATTTTCAACGCGATTAAATTTTTTAACAAAACACATACTCATTAATCAACTGCAGGAGCGTGCTTAGCCAATGGACAAGGGCAGATGTGAGGTCATAAGGATTGAGATGAATGACCAATGTCTCAACATCATAACAGATATATGGGTGTGGACCTGCAGGACATCGTACGCATCACCAGCTAACCGGTCCTCTACACTGCTCTCCCGTACTCTAATTGGTGCTCGAATCGACCAATTGTATCAATAAACAATCGAAGGACTGGGTTTGTCAGATTCTCGATGATGAGGTTTTTATAGATATGACGGCAGACTACTGGTCTTCTGTGGTCAATGACAGCTAGGCCTACTTAGGGTGTGTTCGCAAACCACATTGACAAAAACTGGATTTTAAAGTCATCAGCACTTGCGATATTCCATGTAGAAGAATGACACTATTCACATCACATCAGTGACAAGGTCGTGTGCAATTCAGGATAAAGTACCAACGACTGGGATAGCAAATATGAGAAATGTCATGCAAAATTCAGGATAAAGTACCAACGACTGCGACAGCAAATATGAGAAATATGGTGGCTGCTGTTGGATTGCTACCTTTACAGCATTACGCCCTGCCTTGCACATAGTTGCAGCTCTTTGTGAATGGACACATTCCTACGGTACACGCGACTGAAATGCAATTAACTGCAATTAAAAATTTTAATCGCGTTTTTAACTTGATTAAATTTTTTAATCAACTGCATCTCTAATTATATATGCATACAAACTGTTCAGAAGACACCACTTCTCTCAATATTTTCAATTTGGTGAACAGAATAATCTTCTTTCTTTCCAAACAGTGCCAAATCAGTTATTATATCTGTTGCTTTGCTAACTCTTAAATATGTGCAGCCATCAAGATGCTTGAATCCATAAAATAATTTTTTTATATATTGTTGTAATACCTAACAGCTTTTTGGCCAATTCATTTGCTTTGATCATGTTCCAGCATCTAACGTCAACAGTGACTCAAAAAGTCAACATTGGTGTTGTTTACAGTGCTAAAAACCTAGAAGCATTTCCTATTAATTTCAGTCTGTTTTGATCTACAAGCTCATAATCACTTCTACGGCTTATTTTGCTGATCACCTTCCTGCCAACATTCACATGATCAGAACTTGAGATTGTTCTTTTAGAAGCCAGGTTTTTCTCTTCGTCTGTTTTAAATACAGGTACCAGTACTTATTGAGCGAAGCTTCAAACCAGACAATGTAAAGCAGCTGTTGACATGTAAACCTTCGGTAAAAAAATACTTATGCTGTAGAACAGTGTAGATGATGTCCTACCTAGTGAGCCAAATGTCAGGCATGATTTGAAATGAAATACCTAATGCACAAGACAAGCTTGTGAGCTGTGCTTTAAGACATGGAAACATCTCAACTTTCTGTATTATTATTCCAACAAGTAATGGAAATGCCATAAAAATACTTTGTCTCCACAGAATTAATATGACGATGTATGATAAGAACTCACAGGCACTGCTACATTTCCTTTAGCATTATATGTATATATTCCAATCTTTGAGTAATGTGTATAACTGTAATATTATGCACGATCAAATTATCCCTAGGGCGGACAACATAACAAGTAAATCGTTTTTAACGAGGCTGCTTTATCCAATTTAAATGTCATGCCATGTAAACCAAAGTGCAGTATAAATAGTTGGTCGTTATAAGAACATATTTATATTGGATATAGGTTTTATTTTGTGTGCTATTTTGAAACATTTCACTAAATTGATTGGCTCTATAGATGATGTGCATTTATTATACCACGTCGGTACACCAAAATGTGGATAGAAATTGGTCTATTAAAGAATATTCTTATCTTATTAGATTCACTAAAGCTCCAAACATTCAGAGCTCTAAGTAACTTACATGACTATGGCTTTTCTTGTCTCATTGTCCTGTCTTGTTTTCAGCCCTTGTTTCCCTGTGTCTTTGTACTAGGTACACATAGTCCCACTACATAGAAAGGTCTTGGACATTTGGACAATCCCGATGACAATCTGCCTCTGTTGACCGATCTCTATGTTTTGAGTGTAGCTACAGGTCACTTAGATGTAATGGCTTGAAACATTCTGAATAAACGAATACTGCCTGTCAGTTCAACACAAGTCATTGCGTTGCTGTCTGTAAGCACTGTTAGTACACCTAACTTAACACACGACCACCAACTAATATTGAAATATAATACAATCCAAGCATATGTATCATCATCATCTTACAGAAAGACGTTGCTTCGCGTAGGTATATCTCGACCGCTGGACGTAGTAGAAGACGAGCCACGCGAGCGAGATGATCATAAGAACGATGAACGAGATCGACAGGAACAACATCGACGTCTTGTTGATCGTATTGTAATGCATCGGATTCATGCCGCCGACGGACAAGTGCATCATGACTCGCGTGCCGTTGTCAACAAGAGTTGCAATATGGTCTCCACGAATCTTCGTGATGATGACGTAGATCATGTCGTCGGCTGTAAATGAGAACAGACACGCAAAGACGTCGGTAAGAAATGTCAACGACATCGTATCTCGGACATGTCTGACAGCAGTTAAAATTAATTATCAATCGTTAAATCATTAGTTTAATTTTTTGCTTTCTTGAGCAGTTACTCTGATTAAAAAAACTCTTCACCACAGAGGTACGATTATATCACAATCCCAAGTAACTGAAACAGACTTTTCTGCAGATAAATTCCCCTCCCTGTCTTTGTATTATCATTTTGGGTGTTCAACTTGTGGGATAATGCTCTGGTCTGGTTTCAGTTCAAGAAGCTTTAATAAAAAGAATGAAAACAGCCGAAAAATTCCAGAATGCCTACATTCTTAAAAAAAGACATTACTTTCCTGTATCGAATTTAGATATATATAGGAAAACACAAATGAAACAATGCATGTCTAAAACGAGACAGCAATTACAGTAGATGCAGTTGACACATTAACAAACATATCACAAGAAATAGGCCTACAAGTTGTGGAGAAAAATCACAAGACCTCATGCAAATTAGCACGCTAATGGGTAAAACCCAAATAAATATTCGCTAATCTAATATGAAAATGCTGAACGATGGCTATCGGCAGACTCATAACTCATAGTTTATTGCAACCCAAACCCCAGGATAGGTTTTTTCCCTGTCTTCTCCAGTCCCTGGACGTTAATCATGATGGACAATGTTTTGTCATGCGTATAATGCAAAATATTATGGCATAGCAAACTGACCAAACGATAGCAGAGAACTCTATCTATCTGAAAGAAAACTGGAAAACGCTAGACATATGAGGCTGTCACCTCACCAAGATTACATAATTTACTTCATGCTAGAGCTAGTTAAAAACTGAATGAAGCTTTCACACATTAAACAGGACCAATTGATTGCAAGAAAAGTGGACTTGAGCACTGGCAAACTGAACATATTATAGTAGTAGCTTCAACCCAGGAAACAATGAGAGGTGGATTTAAACAATTCTCCAACTTCACAATTAATTCAATGAGGTCGTTAACTATTATAATTAAATTCATCAGAGCTGTGGATTTTCACTTCTCTAAACAACAACTAATCTACTTAACTCTTTCCCGCCGGATCGGGTCGCGGGTGACCCGATAAACCCAATAGGTATCGGAACAATTCAGGCGGGAATGAGTTAACAGGTCTTCAAACGTTTTAAAGCTTCTCCTTATTCTTACTTTTTCTTCTTCTGGTTTTCTCACTTATCGGATGAAGATCTTGAACATATCTCTATGAAATAATGACTCTATCTACAATTATTTCACTTGATGATTTGCGACCATCGATTGATCATGATTTAAGCGTCATGATAATCAAAGGAAGACATGAGATTAGATTAGATTTGCAAATCCTGGTAAGATAATGCAGGACAAAGTAAGATGACGAAGGGCAAGATAAACACATGCTTTGTACTACCAATGATTCAACTAGTACACACATTCACACAAACATGATACAGCAATCTGTTCAATAATAATAATAATTTCCTTTATTCAACAATCCGGTTGACAGACCGCAACCAGTTACAGCATACAATTATGCAGTTGAAACAATTCACAAGAACACAAATCACAGAAGACATAAATTTCAACTACACTGTGTCCACGATAAAGTAGACCACACAATAAAGTGTCATAACTCGGTAAAAACTTTTAGGATTTGTCTGAAATTTTAAACACAGCAACAATTACCATATTTACACGAGATCCTAAAGCCGATTAGAAATATTCGCGAGTTTGCCAAATTTATGAGCGTTTGAGATGCAGCACCGAAAAACGCAACTTTCCAACATGGAAAAGCTGAAAGGAAGCGCAATTCAGCTATAAATGGTGGTCAAAATGTCACTTTTTTCACGAACACCCGACCGTAGACGTATTAGTGTAGTAGCTGTCCCGGAAAACACTCGGCTTCATATCCGCAGCTGTGGTCGCCTAGCAGTCCAGATCTCGAACCGGGTACATGTACCGGAGTAGCGCGTTTTTCATTCCTGTATTCATGACATCGATAACCGTATAGGGCGCGTCTGATTGAAGAGTGACAGCTGTTTGACCAGGTGATCATCGACCTGACCATCAAACAGTAGCGTCTATGTCTACGGCTGTGTGTTCGTGAACAAAAAGAACATTTTGACCACCATTTAGAGCTGAATTTCGCTTCCTTTCAGATTTTCCATGTTGGAAAGTTGCATTTTTCGGTGGTGCAACTCAAACGCTCATAAATTTGACAAACTCAGGAATATTTCTAATCGGCCTTAGGATCTCGTGTAAATATGGTAATTGTTGCTGTGTTTAAAATTTCAGACAAATCCTACAAGTTTTGACCGAGTTATGACACTTTATTGTGTGGTCTACTTTATCGTGGACACAGTGCATTAACAGAACACACAGTAATTGTAATTGTAATTGTAATTGAACATTTATATAGCGCCGCTCACAGATTCAGTAGCGCTCCCGACCCTAGTTAGCACTTCCCCTAACAAATAGTATGGTCTTCAGGCGTTTCCTAAACAGAGGAAGAGAGAGACTGAGAAGCTCAAGACGCAGCTTGTGCGGAAGACGGTTCCAGCAAGATGGGCCAACATAGGCAAAGCTTCTGGATTGGGCAGTAGCACCACGCATGCGAGGAACAACAAGGAGGCCATTAGCTGCTGAACGAAGAGCAGAGCGACCAGGGAGAGAGGATACTAGGTTACAGAAAGCACGGAGGTAGGAGGGAGCTACCCCAAGAAGAGAATTGCGCATAAGTGTCAAAATCTTAAACTCTATGCGTTGCGATACAGGAAGCCAATGAAGAGTATCCCGAATATAGACAGAAATGTGAGAGAATTTGGGAAGACCAGCGATTAGACGAGCAGCAGCATTTAGTATTGACTGAAGTTTCGAGAGGTTGAGTGAAGAAAGACCAGCATATGCGGAGTTGCCAAAGTCAACCCTAGAGCAGATCAGGGCGTGGACAAGCATCTTAATAGCTTGCAGAGAGAGTGAATGCCGGATGCTGCGCAGCTGGCGTAGGTGGTAAAGACATGTACGTGAGACACGGTTAACATGGTCTGAGAAAGAGAGAACTGGGTCCAGAGTGAAGCCCAAATCACGAACAGAGGAAGAGAAATGGATATCCGGGAACAAGTTGCAGAGGAGCTCCATGTCAATCTTAGCAAGCTGAGCTCTGCCGCCAAGCCAGATGTATTGAGTTTTAGCCAGATGTATTGAGTTACAGCATACAATTATGCAGTTGAAACAAACTATTGGTCCCAGAGTTCACCAAAACTCACCAAACATTCTGAGGAAGTTTTTCTTGTCATACATGTATGACTTTGTTTGGCTTCAAGAGTATTCAGTCTGCAATAATCCGCTACAAAGCACATCTATCCAAGAGGGGGACTTCGGGATTCTTTAAGTCATATAATCTGATTAATTAAGCTATGCCTACAAATTAATAGAAGACAAAATTACACAGACAAAGCATTACACAGTGTAGTTACTGAACTACCTTTAGGCAAATCAACTGCGGTGAAAAAAATTGTTCACATAAACATAATATATGAACTGCTGATGTTAACAAATAAAATCTGCAGACCTACATGCACCCAGCTTGATTTATGAAACTGAATTAAGGTCATGGACATGCTGAGATGTTAAGCAGCAGAAGGTGGTGAATGGTGATGGTGAACGGAAAGTAGGTTTATCATATAACCAAGCGGCTTCAAGAGTATTCAAGTTACAACCAGAGCACACAAGAAAGGTTTGGCAATAAACAAGTCGCAAGATTAGATATGCTTTGCTTTTATCCTAAGGAAACAAGGAATTAAAATTCACTTAGATGGAAAGTTACCCCAATCCCAAAATGTTCAAGCAAATAATGAGAACAGACATTAAAAGAGAGAAAAAGACAAAGGAATGGCATGGCCTTGAAGCAGCTGAAGAAATCCAGGATAACAGAAGGCAAGCATGGGTCTGCCCCCCCCCCCCACAGACATTGCAAAACTCAATATTAGCCTACATCAGAATTACAGCCAAAGGAACTGAAATAATTACTTTACATTCTTAGTTTACACAGTCTTCTTGAGCATATAAAAATTATGATTAGACTATCCTATTTAAACTTACCATTGCTACCCATTAATATCAACCATTCAATGTACAAATGTTAATCTTAATAATCCAGTTACAGGCATTGGGTGATTGATTGTATAACAGTCACAATGATGATCAGTGCATTATTCAATCAAATATGGTGGCAAGCTTCCATACACAATGCAGGACCCAACAAAACTGCTCATCAAGTGTTGACGGATATGAAAGAAAAACCAATATTCAACAAGGCCACAGACATACTGCACAGCAACTCATGTTATAGTAACGACAACAGCAACAGCAGAGCTCAGCAACAACCACAGCAACAGCAGAGCAACAACAGCAACAGCAACAATTCACCATTGACAGATTCACAGCGATATTTTACACTCGCCATTTTAGTCCTCAAACTATTGGTCCCAGAGTTCACCAAAACTCACCAAACATTCTGAGGAATAGGGTGGTTGCATCTCTAATAGAAAATTTTCAACTTGAGATGACATATTTCTCCAACCCGCCATTCCGTGCCACTTGGTCTAAAACTTATGTAGCCAAAAAATTATGAGGGTAGAAGAATATTTAGGACTTGCACAACGTCGTTGAAGTTTAGGATTTTACAACTAATTGTCGTAATTTCGAGTATAAGTATTATTTACTTCAGATTTTTTTAATTTTGGCTTTTTAACAGAAATACGTGATGATTTTTACTTAGGCACAGCTGAGAAGTAGCCTAAATTATACAATGTTCTTGTCATCAGTGATTGATAATTATTTTCATGAGCATTTTAGCGGTAATTGACAAGACTGAGGGAATTCCTGTGAACGATGATCCATCCACGGTTATGATCTTATGCTAGCTACAATCTAAGTCATCAATGCACTATAATAGTAGTACACACTGTGCCTACACATAGTCTTACATGTATGTAGACTTTATGCCTATTTTATATTATGCTGAAAAGTATCTCATACATAAAACAATTATGCATTATAGAGTTGCAAAGGGTCTGTGTAAGCTGTTTGTGTTCCAAACGACACTATCCTTGCTCTCATTTCCTGTTCAACCTGTTGTGCAAACATATTTTCATCTTCACCACTTGAACATGCTGTGTTTGCTCATTGGTTAATTTGTTTCAAACAATGCCGTGCAAAATTATTATTAACATAATTAATAATTATATAGCACTAAAGGTACATTCTCAGAGTACTGATCCATCATCATAAATGTAGAAAACCTGACCTCAGGTACAGTATCACTCAGACTACTGAGCAGCTCTCATTTTGAACAAAGTCAAACCGTTGACAAAGGTTCCAACTCAAATGACTGAGCACGTTTGGAAGCTGCAGACCGGCAAGGCTAAAAGAAGCTAACATCGGCTGCAAACTCCTCCATAACAGTAGCCTAAATGGACGACGAGAGCAATTTACTGTTTGAAGATGTTGCTACTTCAAGACGAGCACCCTCTTAGACTAGGCTACAGCAACGATTTGAGTCATCATGTTGATTATCTTCTCACAAACATGTGTGGAAATATCTGAAAATAATTATTAGTCTGTTTGGGACATGCGTCTATATGACCGCCATTGGTTTTAAACCTCATCAGCAACCACTGCCCCTGTGAACGATCTGGTACTCCTATGTTCTTTCTCTTTGCATCCACAGAAGATCATTGCCAATGCCACAGTGACAACATTTGGTTGCAATCTCTGGTAAGCTTATTCATCCAAGCTGTTGTTAGGCTTTAATTTCTTTCACAGTGACATGTCATTAGAAGAGAGGAAGTTTATCATAGCAGTTCTAATGAACAAAGAAGGTTCTGAGGAACTCCCATAATGTATACCATAACTCTTCTCCCAACCATTCACAAAAAGGCTAGAGTAGACCGTCATCATTTTGTGAGAAATTCAACTTGTGGCCTGTTCTGCATCTTGAAACTACTCGATGCACTTCTGGAACACGATCTAAGTGGTCGGATAAATCACGAAGACTGCATAAAGAGCTCGAAAAGCTGCAGATCCATAAAGGTTACCAGTGATCTAGCTAAGCCGGGTGTCACCCCTAGTCAGAATTATAATGTCTCAAGTACAATGAATGAACAGCAAATACAATTTCTATCCGAAGTTGTACAAGAGCGTCGCAACTCGTTCTCGGCACGAACAAAGGAGAGTGTCCTGAAACCTTCAAGGTCGCAATGACATTGATTAAATACCTCAGCAGCAGTAATAGGCCTAATAATTGAAATTTTAATCACCAAACAGTGTAATCATTAGTAATCAGGAGTGCAATATTGATATTGTTGTATTGTATTGAGTTCTGGTTTGAAGATACACGGTTGACTCCAGCTATTACGCTAAATGTTCGACTGTTCGCATTTATGATACATGGTAAAACTTTGATGGTGTTGTGCAAGTCCTAAATATTCATATTTTCTCATACAACTTTATGTGTGATGTTTCTGGATGGAATGGCACCAAATGGAAACTTGGAGAACAGTAGATTCCAACTTTCATTTTTAACAACCACCCTACTGAGGAAGTTTTTCTTGTCATACATGTATGACTTTGTTTGGCTGCAGGCCTTTAATTTACTGGGCTCCCTAACTCTTTTGCCCCCCCATTAGGTTCCATTTCAATCTTCTCTCTTAAATTCTCATAATTTACTTTCTATATCCACACTTCACATTTTTCATAACTTAGAACTTTGACCCCTTCCACGAAGTTGTTCTCTAAAGTAATACTATTCACCGTGAGCATTAATTTTAGACAATGCCAAATATTCTCATAAACAATTAGTTTTTACAACAAGCTACATTTATACCAAATTCTGAGTAATAAATTTTAGCAAGCACAAGTTCTAGCATTCAGATAAACTATTTTACGTGAAAATATTTGAAGAAATTAACATCTTCGAAGTCACTAAGTCTAAGATGTCAGAAATGCAACATCCTGAGGAAATGTTCCATAATAAAAAAAGCAACTGCAGGGGCTCTGTGTTTCTGACAAATGACTTGCGAATGGGCAGCAAAACCTAGGGGGTAACTAACAAAGGAAGGGCTGAGAAGCTTGAAACCCCACTCAGCCATTTTGTGCATATCCTGGTGCATACCTTATCAGGTAGATCCTATCCAAATAATAATTGGCCCCAGACGGTTTAATTACCCACACAACAGAGTATCAGATGACTGAACATAACAGGAACTTTTGTAGGCTTCAAGCAAAGTTTCAGCTGGTGGTCTTATAACCTGGACCAGTGCCTGTGGTTGCAAGTGCCTATGGGTTGCCCTCGAACATCAATTATCTTTCTACATGTATGCTATTTATAGAAGAAACAGCTCCTTACTGGAAGCCCTTCTCTTTGTGAAAGAACATCCTGCTGGGCAACACACATGTTCTGCAGCACACAGTTAAACATGTATACACCCACACGCACGCACGCACATAAGGTCACAGGTGAGGTCATAGAAAAAAGGTTTGAGTCACCCCCAAACCTCCAGCAGCTTATGGACTGCTAAAACTCACAATATTTATGTTTATGCCAAAAAAAGCATAATTTAAGATCTCTTATAATTTTAGTACCACATTAGACCTCTATGATCACTATCCTAAGGAAACATAGGTGCATGTTTCTAAAGCAACATACACATAGCTTTTGGAAGACAGTTTCCCAAGCAGGATGCAACACAATATTTGCGCCATAGTACTAATAAATAATATCTACTTCTGTGCTCAAGTGCAACTACAAAGACCAGCACAAATTAAGTAATTCAGTCATCAAACAAGTGAAGCGAGATTGAAAAATGCACTACATGCAGAACCAAAAGACATTACAGACAACGGCCTAATGGAAAAAGGAGTGAGCAGCTCTCTGGAAGCAACTACAAATACAAACACTGGCAAGGGTTCCAGTGCATAAGTGAACCAAAGGGATATGGCCTGATTCAAATAATTAGCAAGCAGATGTGCTATTGGCCACAGCCTTGACCCTAAAAGTGTTTTTTATATATCTAATTGCTTTTGAATGAATAACAGTCTCGAAGGTATCCTGGAAAAGAAAGAAAAGGAGAAACTACACATCACTTGTTCCACAGCATGAGAAACAGCATCAAAAATAATTCATAGGGAATTTCAGTAACATGAAAATGGCTGTGCAGAATCATATTTTTGGCATCATAAAGAAAAAACGTCTTTCACTTGGTCGACCCATTTTAAAAGTCATGTGTCCTTCTGAAACCACGCCATACGCCCTTAAAATGAGATTCGTTCTAGTGGTTTAATATACACTTTCACAACTGAACCTGGTTTTTCATTCCTATGCAATATATGCATATTTCTATAGAAGTCTCAGTCTTAGCTGGCATACCAATTTTAGCATCAAATCACCCACATATAAAGATAACAGTTGGTTTGTACTTTCATAAGTTTCTTTCTATAAATCAGAAGTCCATTAAATGTGAATCTCAAACTGAAGGTTATACATTAACTTATAAAGACAATGTTTTATTTGCATTCAGATGGCATTCTCAACATGTTTCTTATTTGCTATTTTTATAACTCCGCAGTCCTGGCACTTCCAATATAGCTTGACAAGTGTAGACTGCAAACACATATCTTCAAATAAATGACATTATAAATTAAAAGAAATTATTCTAAATACGATACTTGGTCATTCTAACAACTTTAAAAATATATAAAAAAACTGAGTAGAGAAATTGGCTGTAATTGCAATTCAAAGCTTATATAATGCTCATTCATGAGACCTTAACTGAGGGAGCTCTTTATGTTTCTAAAGACGATTTTGGTTAAATATTTGTCTATATGCTGTGCTTAATTTGTGGGGCATGGTGGTGTAGTTGGTATGTTCGTCGCCTTTCAGCCGAACTTAATGTTATAGAATGTATTTCATCAAACTAAACATGCCAAAGACAGACGACCAAAAAATCACTCCTAATATGCATTGACTCATCAATCTTGAAAACATCATTGACATGAAATTAAATGCTAAAGTTGAAATATCTGCAGCAATCAACATTATATAAAACTTTGCAACACAATTTGGCATTTGATAAAACGTATTACTCTGCCTATATGATTCACACAAACACACACATGTGAGTGTGCACAAACACACACATGTCAGTGTGCACAAACACACACATGTCAGTGTGCACAAACACACACATGTCAGTGTGCACAAACACACACATGTGAGTGTGCACAAACACACACATGCAGAATATACCTTTCTTGTTCTTGTGTGGAATATCAAGATTGCCCTCATCTTCTCCGCTATATATGACAATGGCTGAAGCATTCCTCACAGCTGCTGAATTCTGCACCTTCTGATTTGTTGTTTGACACAGACCCCGGTCGACTAATGCTATCCACTTCTCGTTCGGCATTGTCATCTGTGGAATGCATCCATCTGATGTCCTGATGTGGACAACAATGCCATATTCTCCGGTGACCCGACTCAACTGTCCGTAACGACCACTCCCATCAGACTCACTCCGGGTCTGACCGCTATTGGGATCACGATATGTAATGTTCACGGTGGCGAAGTGGACGCCCTGGGCATAATCATCACAGATGACAGTGTTCGTGCAGGACAACATACTCACCAACACGAACATCAGCATTGTAGAAACACTACTGAACCTGAGAACCAAATATAATCTACGGACTGATCGAGTCCAAACTTAATGTTATAGAATGTATTTCAGGACTTGACATTTCTTCATCCCTCAACAGGCGCATCCATGTAAAATCGTTCGAGTTGAAAATGATCAGTCAAGTGGCGACAAGACGGGGGGAAACACAAATTACAGATCTAATGTCTTAAACAACAAAGACACATTTTCGTCAATTCAAGGCAAGCATTTCCTCCGCGACAGTGCTGACCAGTGCTCGCGCAATATGAACGCATCTCCTCCTTTCACCACCTTCTACAGTCTACGAACATAAATCACACCAAAGAGCGAGACAAGAAAAACACAAGAAATGTCCAATGACGCGAACACAGATCGGATGATGAGAAAATATAAGCGATAACACCAAAAACAGAGGATCTGATAACGCAGTGAATGAGCGATTCCACGAACGGATAACCAGAATTTTATTATTTATCCTCGAAACGGCGAGTTATCACAGACAATAATCATTCTCGTCCTTCGCCGCAGCATTCATCTTCAACCAGATTCTACACTTAATATGACGTCAGTACAGCTGACTCTAGCGCACCGACAGCAAGTGACTGGAGTGCGCAAATTTGTTTTTTGAACGCCAGAACTGTTGCCATTATATTTGAAACATGTTTATCTATGTTTTCAAGTAGAAGTATGCTTTTATTTTAGTACAATTATAAAATTTTACAGAAAGAAACGCGGTGTTTTCAACATTATGTTTAAAGAAATTAATGTTTAATTTGTCTCTAACTGCGAGATGGCGGTGAACGATGATATTAGGATTTGGTCTTGCCACCATCTTGACATAAATATATATTCCTGCATTAGCCTTAACGTCTTGTTGATATCACGTGACACATAATTATTAAAGTGCATGCGAATAGAACAGTGTTAACTGATAATAATAATTAATATCAGCTTTATCGCCAGTTCATATCTTTTCATCTGAAGGCCCAATTGCCTTGGCCCCACGGACTCTGTATTAGCCTACTTAGGCAAGTTCCCATGGTGTGCTCTAACTCTGATCTTGAATTTTCGTGTGCTACGTAGGCCTAGCCTAGGCCTAGGCCTAGGCTATGCTGCACCTCGACCAAGTTCTTGCGTCCTCATCGCACCCTTTTTCTGTAGCTGGTAGGCCTACTCTATGATGAGTCTGTTGTATCATAGGTTTTCCAAAATCAATCATTTTGATAGTGTACAGGCAGAAAGAGATTGTTTACAGAAGTTTCATAGAAAAGGGAATTTCTAGAATAATGATTAACCCTTATTACGGGTAGGCCTAGACCTAAAGGCCTAGTGATCTTGTTGTTAGATCGAGCATTGGGAGCTAATTAATAATGATAATAATCTTGTATTTAATTAAGCGCCTGCAAACGCACTGCGCTTTACATCTACAAGTTAGGCTATGCAGTAATCTTCATTAACATCAAAATGAACTAGGACCTATAGGCTACTAACTGAACAGGGTGGGTCCGTAGTTCAGTTGAGAGAGCGCTGGTCGATAAACTGAGAGTCATCCACGCGACCCGGGTTCAAGCCTCGCACAGGGCAAAAATTTATATGAATTTTCTGTTAGCTGCCATTGCCGCTTTGCTGTTGCGTTGCTTGACTCGGGTTCTGCTGAAAATAAGATAGCCTCTCCCACTTCTGGCTTGGCCGAGCCAGAAGTGATCCAGCACTTCGGCTATATTGTTAAGCCGAACCCACTGCTGTAAAGCCGACCTGCGTGTCGGGCTACAGTGGGCCGTATTGCGACCCGTAGGCTAGCCTACCTGTAGGCCTAATCATTCTGCGGTTTGTCAGATTGAATTTGATTATTAAAACGAATATTAAAAATAAAAAAAGACAGCCTGCAATACACTAGGAATTTTCTAGTTGGTTTAAGACGTTGGATTGATGATGTATCTTAAGAAAATTTTGCCGGAATCATAACGGTGAATTTATGCCACGCGTTTTGTGTGGAGACACGCTCAACCCACTGCGCATGCCCACATGACCGATTCCGCTTTTTGAAGTGAAGGTTTTTATACTTACTTACTTGCCTGAACGTGATAAAGAACTCAGATCAAGAGCTGTAGACTGTTATGGCTGAAAATTACTGACGGTGGGAAGAATGTTTTTACATTTCTGATTCTGTTACGAAACTTTGAATAACATTTATTTGTGTTAGACTTCTCTCTGGCATAATCAGAACATATAAATGTTGCACCCTTGAATCTTGCCGGTTACGCAGTTATTTGTAACCCATGCGGTTCCTGCTCATACCCTAGTCTTAGACGAATAATAATAAAAGAAGCACTTGATATGAGTTAATATGAGTTGGTAGGATAGAAGATATATTCGTTTATTGAGCATACTAGTGCATACTGCAACTTGATACAGATTATGACAAAGAGAAATAAATGTTCAGCGCTACAGTTGCTCCTAGGTTGGGAAGGCCTGGCCGGTAAGATTTTAGAGCACGGCGCTGTTAGTGGCCGAAGTAAGTTTTTGTCGTCCAAGGACGCATTGGGCGGGAGTTTAAATTCGTGAACTTTTCTCAATTTTTTTCTTGGACTACGATCACCACGCCATCAGCGCAGCAGGGGATCCGCTCTGGCTGTGTCTCCTCAGGTCTTTCACTCGAAACTGAAAACATTACATTTCCACAGATCCTATCCTGATCTCTTCAATTCCCTCTACCCCCGCTTGCCATTTAAACTCTAACCATCGTAGACTATATCTGTCTGACTCCAGATCTTGACCTTTGCTTATCAGCTTTGTTTTGATTTAGCACCCCTCGATATGCTGGTTCCCACAACTTTGCTTTTGTGGGTGCTGTAGAAGTTTTGAGTTTGATATTTCCGCAGCCTTGAAACCCTGAAACTTGAATCCCCAAATTGAGTGGAATGCTAAATAAACTGAATCCTCGAAACCAATTATACACCTGTAATGAAAGCGAACGAGGACCTAGATTCCCGAAACCGGAATCCACTAAAGTAAATAGAATGCGAACTAGATGACGCGTTTCTGAAAAAATTACCAAGACAGAATGCTGGTTCAAACGCCACTCGATGTCTACCACTGACATATGGTACTTCACTCTGTCCTCAAGCTTTTTGTTCAGACTGCTCCATTAAACCAGTTGATGGTGTTTTCCTCGATTACACTCTGAAATATCAAACATTCTCCATAACTAAATTCTGTTTCTTCTATCTCAGGTGCTTATGGCAAGTCAAGAAAAGTCTAAATGAAAATTTTCTGTGCACACTGTGACACTAGTACTGGCTTTGTTCATCTCTAGAATTGATTACGGCAATTCAGCTCTCTTTGGCCTCTGTGCATCCACTCTTCAGCCTCTTAAAGCTTATAAACAATTTTACTCCTTGTGAACACATCACCCTCCCCCACCCATCGTGAAGTACACTGGCTTCATATACAGGCATGAATAACTTTCAAAATCTGTTTTCTGACGTGCCAAGTCCATAGGTGTAGGGGACATTCCAGCGGGGGGCAAAATGAGACTTTTGCTCCCAATTTTTTTCGTCCGGCCGAAATCTTAAGAGAAATTTCCGTTACATTTGCCCGAAAATTCTGAAAAATTTTTTTAGTCATTTGGTTCTTCCGCCCGAAAATTTGTTAACTTTAAAAAAACTCCGGGTCTGCTTGCCCTAAAAATTAGACTTGCCCGAAATTTGGGGGGCATTTGCTCCCTCTGAACACCCGTCTCCTACGCCTATGACCAAGTTACAACTTGTTGTCTCCTTAAATGTGCCCTCACTTGTAGCACCATGTTCATCTCTCCAATCCAGACGAGGACTACAATCCTCATCTCAATGTCACTTTGTTGTCACCCATTCAATTAGAACATTTGGAAGCCGCACATTTGCTTTTGTCAACCCAACTAAATGGAATAAGCTTCTGGACTTTATTCACAAATCATCTTCTTTATCGTTCTTCAAGAATAACATTTAGACATATTTGTTTTTTGCATATGAGTAGGCTTTCGTGCAAGATTCTTTTCTTGTTTAGGCATGTTGTAAATGACAGAACTCTATCTGATTTGATGGCTAAATCGACCTATGAGCTTGAGCAATAAGGCCAATCCTGACTGCAAGAAAATTTAGTGCTGCACTCCGCGCACCAATAATTATGCAATTTAGGAAAATCTGATTGTACTTGGTTACGTTTTGGGCTCAGAATATATATATATATATATATATATATATAGTTATATATATATGTGTGTGTGTGTGATTGTAATCAATAATTAATTGCTTATTTACTTCTTTTTTTCTATCTGCACCAAGAGCACAATGTTTATTTTCTTTCTTGTTAATGTTTAATTTTAAGTAAGGCCAAAAAAATAATGGTGTGCTTCCGGTAACAGAGGTGTGAAAAATTGGGTAGGTAAGTAGAAAAATAGTTTTATTTTTGTAAAATATTTTTATACAGTGATTACCCAAAAAATTACGCCCCCATTCGCCCCACAACTGCTTGCCTTGTCAAACTGACCATGGGAAACTATTGATTGCTATAATTATATTGTCTCAATTGTACATCACGGAAGACAATGTAACTGTAAATTTTAAAAAAATTAATTACATTTAAAAAAATAAAATTATAAAAATTCTACAGAATTTTCTGAGTCGCTCCAATAAAAGTGAGTCGGTCGGGTTGCCGGAAACACATTATTTTGGGGGGGCCTTATGTCAATACAAATAAAAACTTGTCACAAAATTATTCGGAAACACAACATTATTTTTTTGGCCTATGCAGTGAAATCCACCAGATTAGCATGCATTGCTTTAGCCTGAGTGTTGGGAAAATGCCATGCATGGTGACTGTTGAGAGATTTTTTATAACTCCTGTTACTTTGGACCATTTCTAGACAGATGTAACTGTATGCTCGATATTATTGATTTTATTCAGCAATATACAAATAAATTTACCTCTGTGCAGTTCGATATGAGTGGGCTGCAAATGCATTATGAAATAGAGCGCTTGAAATTGCGCTCAAGTGGGTAAGTACTGTGAACATTGTAAAGTCTGTGGACAGCAGCTGATTGTTTATATGCTTGACTTGTGGCTTTTTAATGCAGAAATGAATTAACTATTACCCATGTTTACGATGCTGTACTGCACCGGTACATGCTGTGCTACGTTGTGAAAATACTCTTGTAAACTTTGCAAATTGTTGTTTACCAGCTTTACTCTACTTTAGATAAAACACACATTCCACTCTATGAGCCTGGTGTTAGGGCACACCTTCTACTCTTTGGGTCTAACTTAGAGCACATATTCCACTGTTTGGGCATTACTTAGAACTGATATTCTACTTGTGCTTAAAATGTTTACTTATTTGTGATCATTTGGTTGGTCTTGCATCCAGTTTAAGTTGCAATGACACGCTTTGTCTAAGACTGAGAGAATGTGTGCTGTTTTACATATACCTTGCTAATTAGCATTGATTTCAGACTGAGGCTATATGCCTCGAAGGCAATTTTGACAGAATTTCGACTCTCATGATAGATTGACTGTTCATCTTCGTTTCAGACCATTTGTGGCATTGGACCTCGAGACCAATTTTTTTAGTTGCAGTACTTATTGCTCTGTTGTTAATTAACCTGATGAACCATGACTGTCAGTGCAAGACGCGTTCAGCATATGTGCAGGGTACATGAAGAGACAGTATTAAAAAAAGAACGCTACTACTGATTAGACTTCTTGGGAACTCCTGACTAGGCGAATTCCCTTGACAAATAAGAAAGTTTTAGAACATGTTTGCTGGCTTTGCTTCAACAAATGCCATTTCCATAACCAAATTTCGCTGAAGTTAGTTGGAACATTGGTGGTGGCACTCTCATCTTCGCTTTGATGCGAAAAAGTTTAAACAACAATTGATGTGAACTTATTTGTCTGCATGTTTCATCTGCCAGATATGCATTTGACATATAATTATTTGCTGAAAGTTCTGCATCGTCGAAATTCATGTGGATGGTTATTAATGGCAGAATGGGGAAAGTTAAATTCATCTCATTAGACTGTTGTCGGCTACAGTCAGTAAATTTGTGGTAATCTTTGTAGGTTAAGTGTTTTGGTTTTAGGTTGAAATTAGCTGATTTCTTGCATCAGACAAACTTCTTTAAGATCCTTATACTTGACCTACCCTGTGCCAGAGTTCATGTGATTGCTTTTTCTGTGCATGCCTAAATTCTTTGGGAACTGAGTTTTCAGTTGCTGGACTTAGACCTCATAAGTCATGCCTTGTAGATCTGTTCATTCTGCTCAGACTCCTCTATTTTCATTGCACTGCCTTGACTTTACTTTTCAACCGTCTTCTCCACCACGGCCTATCTCAACAGCCAAGCATTTATCACGCTGAATGGATTACAATCCACAGTCATGACTGAAAGACCCATATGATTATAAATGGACCAGATATCCTGGAAGGCTGCATGAGACATTTTGAAGCGTCAGTTCTAAGTCATGCTCAACGTTAGATGGAATGAGCAAAGTCTATCAATCCAGAGTTGAGGGTCATAAAAAATTATATGCAATTTGTACATTGGCTGTGTATTAGCTTTTTTAGCCTTGCCACTCCAGTAAAAATAGCATTTTCACAAGAACTGAAAAAAACCTTGTGCAAACCAAAAACAATAGAAACTATAGCAGGAGTTTTATTTAGAAAATGGCAAACAGACATTTTTATGAGATCAATGATTGTAGCAAAGGACTTTATTTTTTATGTTACCTATACATGGACACGAAGTGACATCTAGAATAGTCAATTAACGAAGATGCAAGAATTGTCTTTGAGCTGTAACCAGCACTGGGTGTAAGGCCTTGTCATGTGCTACTGTTTCACTGTGAATTATTTCTGTTGTTTATTTTTGTGTTGATCAGCATCAAATGACCGTGACGAACATGCCGACGGCTGATATTGGGATCCAAGAAGTATGGCAGTCAAATCTGGAGGAGGAATTTCGGAAAATTCGCAACATTGTTCAGAAATATCCCTTCGTTGCAATGGTATTCATTCAACTTACTAGCACATATTTTGCCTCTAACTCTTCAGTGTAATTTCGTGGACAGTTTAAAATAATATATTTTTAGGAAATAACTGGTAATTTAAAATAATATATTTAGGAAATAACTGGTAATCACCTTTCGGTCAAACACCTGTTTTTCAGTACCAGTCAGATGTGTTTGCGGTGGAAAATACTTTATGCACAAATAGTTGCAAATAATTTTTTCTTTAATTATTCAATAAGTTTGCACATTTAATTGTTCATTATTAAAACAAATGCATAGTCTATCCATTGAATTCCCTTCTAGTGTCTTGAAATTATGTCATATTGAATTTAATGCTGTTTTATAAAACTTCACGACTGTACAAAAATTGTCTCAAACGAGTTGCAGGTACAAAGTGCTGCCGCCAATCATCTGAGATTATTGAATGGCCATGATCATGGACCAAATTGTTCTCAGTTCGTACCCAGATGGTGGCAAATGGTACAACCATATGCTCTGATTTGATTTGGCTTTCAATGGAAAATGTCTTTCTGGTTATTCCCTAATTATATTGCTGATAGTATTTATTTGAATTTTTCCAGTTTAGGTGGTGAATTTCTGCAGCTTGACCACTGTGCGTTTAGCTAAGAAATTTGTTGAGCTTTACATATTATTTCTGAATATTGTCACAGCCAAGGACATTTTCAGGTTGGAAGGGATTAAAAATTTGAAAGCTTAAATGGTTGAGCTCTCTCATCTCTAATTGTAGTTTTTGTGTAATTTTTTAGGATACAGAGTTTCCTGGCATTGTGGCTAGGCCTGTGGGTGAGTTTAAGACAAACTCTGACTACCAGTATCAATACTTGCGCTGTAATGTGGACTTGCTTAAGATTATCCAAGTCGGAATGACCTTTCTAGACGAGTCTGGAAACATACCGTCTCCTCTGTGTACCTGGCAGTTCAACTTCAAGTTCAACCTTGCGTAAGTATGTAACGCATTGATACGCTATGATATTTATTATCTGGTGTATGTGGCCATTGTAGGTATCCAAGATTCTTGTTATATTATATTTCCTATGGAATTTTTGAATACATGTTCTATTATCCTTTTCTGTGTTTTTATTTGATTTGTTCTTGGTTATAATTTTTATGATTGTTTTGACAGATCTATTTGAGAACTTGCCTTGAGTATAATATCTAAATTAGATATGTGAGCATGTTGTAAAAATTTGTACATTTTAGGTTCTATTTCACATTACTTTCAAGAATTGCAATCTTGCTGGTAACTTGTGTTTTGATGTTGCAAGTACTACTGGAATGTCAGTACAAAACGATGTATATGTGAATATGCATTGGCTACTGAAGCTACAGACTTTTCCAGTGCTGAAGTGTGTTTTTTGTTGACTTGTCGCTTGCATTTTTGATATTTCATCTAGCGAGGATATGTACGCGAAAGAATCAATCGATCTACTCACGAGCTGCGGCATTCTTTTCAAAAAGCACGAAGAAGAGGGAATCGAAGTGAACGACTTTGCGGAGCTTCTGATGACGTCAGGAGTCATACTTAGTGAGAGCGTCAAGTGGATCTCGTTCCATAGGTGAGCAGCTCTGCCTCCAGTTTGCATTCTCAATGTATTTTAGTCAGTGCTTAAAGTGGTTTGGGTGAGCAGTGGGAATGCCAACTGTGAGCAGTGGGAACGCTGATGAAGTTTTACTAGGAACGCCCATGTTTCAAGGGTTCCATGCAAGAACAGTGGGAACGCCATTCCCACGCGTTCCCATCCACTTTAGGTCCTGATCTTAGTTGCAGTCGTTTAGAACTGTTAGAACACTGCTTATGTGGTTCACATGAGAGTTTTTAATAAGAGTAATTCATCTAAATTGTTTTTAAATATAAGATAATTCCAACTCAACCATCCCGAATTTCAATATCGTCAAAACTACTTAAGATTTTGATATGGAATTTGACGTAGTTTCATCTAATGCGATAAGAAACGTTCCCTGAATTTTTACTGAAGTTTGGGATGGTGGAGCATGTGTTGAATTGAGGTGGAATAACCCATAAGGCATTGTGTTTGGTGTCTTGATAAAGCATACTCTGCTGCAGAACCTTACATGGAGGACATAAAATTCAACACCAGTTCTACCCACAGACAGTGAGGCACAATGACAGAGAATGAGAACAAAACATTATTATGTTCACAGACAGTCCTACACTTTGAGTCTTTTTTGGAATACACGTCCATATAGTAGGATACGGTTGAAATGAATCAACCATGAACTTACATCCCATCTTCAAATGCTGATTTATTTTTAATTGAATTTTGTTTTGTCTTATTCTGTCAGTTGCTGCCATAAGAAATTGAAGAATAAAGTTTGCTCCTTGATAACAAACTGGAAAATGTTATCTTGTTTAATCGTTTACTTTAAGCTGTTTTGCGTTAATCAGTTGTCTGGCGTCATAAAACATTTGTGTGAGCTGAAAAATAAATTAGTGTTGTTAGCTTTGTATGATCATGTGCTGACCACTTGACTATAACACCTCCTTAAATAATAATTAATACAATTTGCAATGATGTTATGCCATGGTTCCTGGTACACAATGATTATATTATAACACCTAATTTATTTTTCAGCTCACAAAAATGTTTTATGAAGCCAGACAACTGCTTAACGCAAAACAGCTTAAAGTAAAAAACGATTCCACCAATGATTATATTATAACACCTCTTTAAATTATAATTAATACAATTTGCGTTGATGTTATGCCATGGTTCCTGGTACACAATGATTTGTCACTGATTCTAAAACAGGTTGTTTTTCTTGTGAACAGTAACTACGACTTTGGCTACATGATTAAACTCCTCACATGCTCTCCTCTTCCGGCCGAAGAACAGGAGTTCTACGACTTGATTCGACTCTATTTTCCCAACATATACGACGTAAAATATCTCATGAAGAGCTGCAAAAACCTCAAGGGTGGTCTGCAAGAAGTGTCCGATCAATTAGAGGTTTGCAGCTTTTTTTCAAATTTTTTCCACATATTTTTTGGCACAATTCAAGTTTTTTTAGCCACTGGAAATGGAGTATGGAGTTGTTTGATACTTAACTCTAAATAATGAAACTGCACAACCATTCATGGTCCAAAAAACTAAGTTCTCAGATAAGCTGCAGCTCATTAGTAAAGACTGAATAAAAACTATGATATAGTCAAGAGACACGACAGAGAAGAGGATGTGATGTTGTGTCTAATACTATTGGGTGTGTATTGTCTAAGATGTGGTGGTTAGATATGCATATTTAATTAATGTGTGCATGAAGTAATCAAGTAAACCTTACGAAGGAATTTGAAGGTGGAACAGCTCTTAAAGCAACTATATAGAGAACAGAATGTAGAATTTGTTGTTGCAACTAATGTGGGATAGTAACTATGATTTATTCAGTATTTACTACTAAATGACATAGTATCATATTTGTATTTGCTAATTTTATTTCAACTTCCGAGATAATTTGCTTAGTTTTACTTCTTTTTTTAAAGTGAAATGTGTAAATTTTCTAGATTGCTCGAATCGGTCCTCAACACCAGGCAGGCAGTGATAGTTTATTGACTGGCATGGTTTTCTTCAAAATGCGTGAGGTAATCATTGCAGACAAGACTTATTAATGAATTCTACTATTGCATTTTCCATTTTAATTTTCTCTAGCATGACCATTGAAACTTTAAACGTTAGGGTTATCTTTTCTGTGTTTCGAGCACCAATCTGCACGGAAGCAGTTGCAGTTTTTTTATTTGGCTGTCACGCACCTCGAGTTAACATCTTCAGATTATTATTATTCTTCTGTTGTTTCACTACTAGACAAAATTTGATTTTCTGTGAACTTAATCTGCCAGCTGTTCACGATGACTAGTTGCATCATTTGATAAGTTCTGCGACACTGACTCAATTTTGCGTTCAGTCGACAAACATTGAGCGCTGTGAGCATTTGTGACCGTGCCTATAAAAACCCTCCTAAAGTCGGAAATTTCATAAAATGAGTTTAATTTTGTTTTAAATACTACAGATGTAGTTGATCATTTTGGTGAAACCCGTATATTTGCATCATTTGAAATGAAATAGTTATGAATTTGTAAAGATTTAGAGTCTCAGCATTTTGATAAATCGTTTTAGCGAGAAATCGCCAGTTGAAAATTACCTTCGTTACATGAACCACACAAAAGTCAATAGAATTTTCATCAGAATTTATAAATATGTTCTAAACTTAAAATTTTCTGCTCTTTCCAATGGTGTCAACGGTTTTTCTTGGAAAATTGAATTGAAGGAATGGCACAGATTTAAATAAGAGTCTACGTACAGCAGCGTGCATTTCGTTGAGAACAGGGTGTAGCCTACGCGAGACAGTTAATTATTCTCGGCATCAGATTATTCACTTGAATCGTCATTTTGCACATCACTTTTGCTCAAGTAGACATTTATAAAATATAGGAATTGATGGTCTCGTCAATTTATATTCAAATTGAAAGCTGAAAGATCATTTTAAACAGCCCGCGATTAAGTTTGTTTACAAGCTTTCGGCCATGCTATCATAGTAATTTCGTATTCGTCAGATGGCGCTAAGGGTCATAGTATCAGTCAACGACAGTGCTCTCCTAAATTTATTTATTGTTAATTATTAATGCATTTAAACTATTTATTTTGTTCACAGATGGGTTGAGAAATGAATTCTGCACATTGCAAAACTAAATCCACTGCCATTAATGCAACGCTGACTGATTAGAATTAGCCATAATGGACACCCGGCCAAAGTCGCAGCTTATAGCGACCAACTCACATTTTAATTCATAGTAAATTAGGCTGTATTCATACGCACTTGCTAAGGGCACAGATCGAACCAGCAGACAAAAGTAGTTCAGGACATCAATAATTAATTAATCAGGCCAAAAAAAAATATGTTGTGTTTCCGGTAACAGGGCTAAAAAAAATTGGGTAGGTAGGTCGGAAAATATTTTTATTTTGTAAAATATTTTTATGCAGTGACTATCCGAAAAAGTATACCCCACTAGTCTTTTTTGCACGCTGAAACAAAGTACGTGTTCTAAGCAAGTATAAACTGCCTATTTCCCGACTGTCTGCACCTAAAACTGCTCTAGAAACAGTCCTATTAATTTCATTTTGTTGATGTCTCTTATGTTATGTCAATACAAATGTTTTTTTTTTAAATTTGAAAAAAAATTAAATTTTTTTTGGAGAAAAAAATTTTTTTTGTGAAAAAATTTTTTTTTTAATAAAATTTTTTTACAAAAATATTTGGGTCGCGGCCCTAAAAATGGGTCGGTCGCGTTACCGGAAACACAACACTTTTTTTTTTACGCCTCAGCTCTCACAACAAGATCGTCGGCTAATTTTAAATAAACGCCCGCTTGACTCGGCCGAAACAGAAATATAATTAAGACACCCGACGCACAAAAAATTAAAATTAAAATATTTCTACTGTTCTGTTGGTCATGAAACTTTTGAATTTAGTAGTTGAAATATAAATGATTACTATTATCCCCAAAAACTTTTTTTGACCGATTTACCCCTTCATGACCTTTCCGCTCGATTTGCTAGGTTTCAATATTCGCGACTTTAGCCGGGAAATCCCAGGCACGGACACATTTCTTGAGCTTCGTGTGTCATATTTCATCTCCCGCACGATGCTAGTCCATCTATATATTCTGAATGATATGTGCACTTTTGTTCATTGTCTTTTCAACAATCATCTCGCTGTATAAGTTAGATGTCTTTTGTGTAAATGAATGCAATTGACTTGCGTGAGAGAGAGAGAGATTGTGATTTCATCAGATGAAACATAGAAGTTTGAGGCAAGTATTAAGATGTTTTTAGCTTGTACATCATTTTTGTCTTTTTCAGATGTTTTTCGAAGATCACATTGACGATGTAAAATACTGCGGACATCTTTACGGGCTTGGCTCTGCATACGTCACTAACGGTAACATAGCCCCTGTCAGCGTCGCTACAAGCAGTATTAGTGCTGCTGGCAATGTCAGTGGCAGCGGGAACATTTCGACAAGCAACGCAACGAGCACCCCAGTAGATAACCACTCGTCAACGTCTACCCTGAATGGTGAAGCGACTTCCAACTCAGTGACGTCGGCGGCACTGAGCACGACAGTGACATCTAGCTGACGCTTGTTCAGCGCTTAGCAGTGGAACGAACAGTGTGATCTTAAAATCTAAAAAATTACTCTAGAATAAATGTGATTAACGTGCATGCGTGCGTGCGGAAAGGCTTCTTGAGAGGCGGCGGTGCAAGAAAAGGCATGTATCTTGGTTTCTAGTAGAACTCTTAGAATCTTCTGGACTCCGTTTTTTTGTTTATCGGAAGTACAAAGAAACTGATCGCAGGAGAATTTATTCTGACTTTTTCCTGCCCATCGTAACATTTGTTAACGATTTGAATGCACATTCTAAGCTGTTGATTGTTTGTTGCAATTCTCTCTCTCAATCCTTTGCAGTATTTTATTGGTTTTAATGTAATCTATTAGGTTTTTATGTATGTGTTGCAGCTCTACTACAATGGAAAGATCCTAACATTAGCATAGGCTTGTACTCGGCATATATGATGCACATGCTTGTGAATGTTTTAATTTGTAACTTGTTGTGATGCTGCTTTAAAGTTACTATTTCAGTTTTCTGATAATTTTCTTCAAGTCTTTCTTAAGAAGCATAGTTTGGAACACGTGCGTAAGTTTTTATTTTGTGTCAAATTGTCAGTGATATTTTCACGGCTAATCTTGCTGGCATCTGGCTCTGTGAACGTGCCTTGAGAAAAAATTGCATTGAAAATGCCGTCGTATGGCATTGGAAAAGAAACACCCTCCTATGTTGCCGCTATTCACCTGGGTGCTGCTGTTATTGCCATCATCATTTATTATTTCGTATTACTGTTGTCAATTTTAGAATTGTTCTTATTATTATAAATGTTAACGGTTAGATAGGTTGCATTGTTTTCTTTACTTGATATATAGGAGTGTCTTGAATAAGAGCAAGTTGCAGACCTGTGCTTTTTCGAATGCAAAGTTCCGTTGAAACTTTAGTGACTTGAATATCATCAGATGTAATAATAGCATGATGTGTTTGTCTTAACTGCTTCTTTTTCTGTTGCATAAGGGTAGTTTTGACATTAAAGTTGTATGATGGCAGACTGCTTGTGCATGTCGCATGTCTGCATTCAGTTGCAAGGACACTTAGGACAGCGTCATGTGAAATTGACAGTTTGTTATACTGTATTATGTACAGAATGGGTAGTTCAGTTGCTGGTGCAATGCTTGTGACACATGATCTATAAGCACCTGGTCTGTACCAGTGAAGACTACCGTTGATAATAATACATGTGTACAGTAATTAAACGATACCTTAGCCTTGTCTCCATATGTGTGTCTAATGGAGAAATTTGTTTGTATATATGTGTTTAATCTTGCTGTTTTATTGTGGTTTTCTGTTCAGTGGATTTAATATTATTTGTGTTTTTTCTGTGTAAATTCTATTCTGAATTTATATAATGGGGTAAAGGGCTCCTTAGATGATTTGTCTGTCTGATTAATTTGATTAACCTTCTCTCTCTTCACTAAGTCTTATAAAGCTGCTTCTGATACAAGTGTCTGTTTCTGTCTTGTCAATTTTTCATTGCTTTATTTTGTTCTTGTTTTTTTGGTCATTAATATTGTTACTGCTGTTAGGATCATTATTATTAAACTTCTTTGCTCTGGTTAAGACAATCTGGCTTTGAGATTGCCTATTTATAGCTGTACATACAATTATTCACCAGTGACGTTTGACCTTGAGACTTGAGCATGACCTTAAGGCCAGAACGTATGACCTTGCGGCTTCTGCCTTTATGTCTATGATTGGTTGGCCTCAAGGCGGACCACATTTCGGAGTTGGTGTTTCGTTTGCGTGTTTTCTTGTATTAAATGTCTTCATGCAGTAGACTCTGCTACAAGATTGAGTGACATATCTTATCCTCGTAATCTAAAGACCATGATATCCAAGGGCATTTGGACACTGGGTCGACCCTCTTTCTCAAAAATCTGATATAGATATGCTTATGACTCCATCTTTAACCCTAAAGTTATAGATTTCTGTGGTAGGCCTGAGTTTGGGCATTTCTAGAAGCTTTGGTGTCCTGCTGGAAAAATGTTAGGTGGAAATGTGGGATTTGGAAAGTCATGCAATGTAGCCTTCGAGCATTTGAAGAGAAGGTTTGAAACTGACTGAATGCATATTAATTGATGGAGCACAAACAACTATTGAAGTTTCTTGACGATTATAAAACGTCATGAACCATTCTGTGGACAAATTAAGTATGGTCTAGCTTACGAAAGATCCTTGTGCTGGATCCGGTTCTGTGTCCACTCTCATAGCCATGTCGATGCCATGGCTTGTGGCATTTAAGTTAAGCACAACTGAGGGATTCTAGTTGATTCGTCTTGGTGTGATGGATATTTGCACAGCACATGCCGTTATTGTTGGTACACTCGTAAGGGGGGTTTGGTGGGGGGGGGGGCTACAATGTAATAAATTCCTCGGCCAAAAACCTGGTTTCATCCAGATGACTCTGACAGTGAACTATCAGCATCTCAAATTTCAATGATCTAGGCCTAGTTAATGTTGCTTTATCTCCAGTTGTGGATAAACTATAACTGGGGAAGCCGACGTTGCCTGTGAAATTTTGGTTGTTCGTATGCTAACAAGGAATTTAGCCATGCCAGCTATAGAGTCTCATTGTTTAGGCCCCTACAGGGTGAATTGAAATCGTAAACCCAACCTACATTTCTAAAGCCGTGCGTAAGCCTAGGCCTACTCTAAAGACAAGGACTGTGCACCAGTTATTCGAAAGAGCAATTTTCTGCCTAACACAGTAACACTGCAGTATCTGAGCCAACTATCCATCCAGTTTGACCTACATTCACGTATCCTATTCGGCCCTGACTTGCATAATATATTAAATGGTCTGATTGCACGCAGTGTAAGGTATGCCTAAGCCAACTATAGGGTAGGAATAGACCAGCGGTGCGCAACCTGCGGCCGTACGGCCGCATGCGGTCCGTGAGAGGAATTATTGGCGGCCGTGGACGCAAATCCAACTACACCGTGATTCAATAAAAACTAAGCCAAATTGTTTTGCATATATCTCTAATACCTGATTGACATATCAAGCTAATATTTTCCAAATTTCTAGAGAAGTGGACCAAGAATATGATCCCAAAATTTCATGTGATAAAGTTGAACGGATAAAAAGATGTGAATATTTAAACTTCGTATGCCGAAATTGCAGTTTACAAGCAATTTTCTGTTAGATTCAAAAAAATGTTTCCTTATATCTCTAATGCCTGATGATTAATCATTCAAAAATTTTCCAGATATGTAGAGAATTGAACCAACAATATGATTCCAAAGTATGGTTTGATTATTTGATTAATTAAGATGCTAAAAAAGTCCTACTCCTGCTTGCACGCAAGCCTGGAAGCGCTGGCGCCAAGCATTGGGCAACAGCAACGTCGATTGTCTTCTGGTCCAGGCCATCCCACACTTCCAACAAGCCTTGTTTCAGATCGTTTATATCGTGGATTGTTGTCTGTTAGACTCGGTCTTACATCACGTTCCACACTTTATAGTCGACAGGATTCAAATCTGGGATTTCGGAGGCCATAGTGTGGGAGAAATGAAGTCTGGCGTCTCTCTTGTCAGCATTTCGATGGTTTCCTTGGTTCTGTGGGCTGGCGCTATTCTGTTGAAAAAGAAAACAGCCTTCTGGGGCTATATATTTCTGATAACAGGTGGAAGATGTTGTGACAGCAGAACATTGCGATAATATAGGCCCTACTCCGTTAATTTTACCCCAGGATCCCTAAAGACCAAAATTGGGAACTATCAAGCATCAAAACCGCAACGAACACCGTAACAGACTTGCTGAAAACTGAAATTTTTGGAGATGACGTTTAAATATTCATATCTTTCTATTCGTTCAAATATATGACATGATATTTTGGAATCCTATTCTTGGTTCAATTCTCTAAATATCTGAAAAATTTTAGCATGATTAATTATTAGGCATTGAAGATATAAGAAAACAGTTTAGCTTGCTTTTTATTGAATCCCGACAGAAAATTGCTTGTAAACTGCAATTTCTGCATATGAAGTTTAAATATTCATATCTTTTTACCCGTTCAACTTTTTCTCATGAAATTTTGGAGTCATACTCTTGGTCCACTTCTCTAAATATATGGAAAATTTTAGCATGATATGTTATCAGGTATTAGAGATATATGAAAAACAATTTGGCTTAGTTTTTATTGAATCACGGTGTATAACATACTGGCGGCCGTTTGTAGATAAATTCATGAATATTTTTATTTCATTGTTTTGAAACTAAGGTTATGTGAAGCAGATAGTTGCATTTGTGCTTTCTAGTGTAGGCTATGAAGCACACGCGTACGCACCCACCTACGTAGGCTACATGAACGCACGGGCGCACCCACCATTTGTCCGTCGTATGTGCGCACGTATCTTAGATGTATCAGCTGCGTATGTGTCCTCCAGATATAGCTCAAAGAACCCGTCAGAGTACTTATATTTCATACCCAGCCGGGCCAGCCCTGGAAGTGAGTCATACGATACGGACTAAGATTCCTCCACTAATGAGTGGATATTGTACAAGCAGGGTCGACCGTCAGCCATGACCGCTGCTGACGGGAGAGAGTGACCAATGAAACTTACACCACAGATAATTTTCAAGTATATTAGGTTACAATGTACAAATGTATCTGTGTAGGGCAGAATGGAAAACAGGTGGCGTAGAAAGCTGCGTGGGGCTCAGACCTTGATCATGCGTTTATCTGACTTCATGAATAGATCATGCACCCACTCACTGCTGAAATTCGAAAAGTTCAAACCCTTTATTTTCCTTCTCGGCGTCACGCGCCACAGCGATCGTCTGCCGGACGCTCCTTTGCCCCTCCCAGAAACCTCGATTTTACCCCCGCCCCCAGAGGAGGGGACTAAATTAAACATAGGCGGCCGTGGTAAGAATGTGAGCCTTTGATGCGGCCGACACTGACGAAAAGGTTGCGCACCTCTGGAATAGACCTATGCAATGCATAGCTCTGTATTGCAACAGCATAAGCCAGCCAATGGTCAAACTAGCAATAATCAGGGTGAGAATTGCCGGGGGGGTTGGGGGAGGGTTCAACCCCCAGTCTTTCTTAGAGCCCCATGTTAAAGTATGTTTTTCATACCCCAATTTCAAGTTTATCATAGGCCAACCCCCAGTTATTTTTCCACAATTCTCATACTGGCAATAATTATACTTTCCATTATAATAATTTTATAGTCCGATTGTGTGTCGAGCGTGGCCGTGTCTGGTGACGCAGTGGTGTAGTGGTGGCGTCCTTGCCTTGAAGCCGGAAGGTTCTAGGTTCGAATCCACCTCGACCCCCACAAACACACACGTAGCGGTGCATACATCTTGGCCATTATGTATGCCTGGAAATAAATTGTTGCTGTGGTGTAACTCCGCCAATGCTCGCACTTTTTCAGTGCCAGTCCCAAGTCTGACTAAAGAAGGAGGGCGATGCTACAATGATCTTTGCAATGCAATCACATAGGCCTAGCCGCCTAGTGTCGTCAAACTGAACAATTAACCTAGACATGGTGTATTGACCCGTAGTAAACGCTGAAAGGAGCTAGGGCATATTTCATTGAGCATTTCTTACGCCATGTCCAATTGAAATGCCATTGAACGGAGGACATTTGTGGATTGCAGGTGACTTCTGAAATGGCATCGGAGAGTATGCCGACTGGTGACGGAACAAGAAATTATGGCTTAACACGACCGACAACAGGACAAACGCAGACAGACAGACAGACAGACAGACAGACAGACTGCCATATACAGACAGACAGAGACAGACAGAGACAGACACAAGTAAACAGACACACAGACATTTCAATTGCTCTGGCAACACGACGTCGTGTATGAGCTGTACTCCCCCCCCCCTCTTTCTGTGTCCGTCCAAATTGCCATTTCATAATTACCGGCGCCTGCACCAGATGGCCTGGCGGCCGCCGTAAAATTTTAATGCTGCCGTAGCGCTTGCATGCAATCGTCGGCGCCAAGCGAAGTCTGGCCGTTCAGTCACTAGACGGCGCTCGGTGTCGGGTGTCGGGTGTCGGCGTAATTAAAAGTCGGTCAGAAATAAGTATGAAAGAAGAAGGGAGCTACTGATAACATGAAAGCTGTTTAAGAGTCCGAGGAAATACGACGACGACGACGCTGAACGTCTAAACGGCTGCTGCTATAGCCTACTTCATGAATCTTCAGTGCGGGATGTCACTCCCGCACTCCGTCTAAAAATAGCCTTTATCTGCTTCGTATTAATTTTTAATAATATCGTTTGACTCGGGATCTCTCACTACACCTGTGTTGCCATTGACAACCGTCATTGGATATAATTTAGGCCTTTGTACGAACACACATATTCATATCCTATGCATAAAATTTATCCATAGCCAACACTGCTGCTGACACGCGAATGAATCGACGAAAGCGATGAGCTGTCAAACATTTTGGCCTTAATTGATTATCATAGTGGCCTCACTGGCCTTGCCTCCTAAAGTAGACCTACTTATAATCTTGCAAGGACGAGTAGGTCTATATATATATATATATATATATATATATATATATATATATAATATATATATATATATAATAAATTATAGCCTGCATATACATGTATAGTCTTCATGTAAGTTTATGATCGAAAGGAAACATGAGTCACGCTCAAGAGCGCGATGTTTAGTAACCGTAGGCTAGGCCTATAATAAGCCAATTGAGATATAAGCCAATTTAAGTGTTGTTTTATGCAATATTAAAAACCTGTCGGCGATTGTTAAAAATTGTCTTCACTCTCAATTCAAACATAACCTTTTCTTTATTAATATTAAGATTCGGAAGCTCCCGAAGAAACCGCATGCAGCGGTTCCTAACTTTGAGAAGAGAGGATATCAAGTAGGCCTATTCTTTTTGTGGCTGGATTGTTTTATTTAAACATGGACTATTTCAAAGGCAATTTTTATAAGTCCACAAACAACTATTTCCCTTTTCACCCTTCACGGTAAAAATTTCTTCTGATCGGAGGAGTCGAGGACAATAACCTTTTACTATTTCTAATTGCACAGAATTGCTTCTACAACAGTAGGCCTACTGCATGCCTAGGCCTAGATGCATTTTGTCAAGAACCGCACGCTAAAAAGACCAACGAGAGGGGAAAAACCAACTCCAGATATTGGACCATCCATATATTAAGAGATCTAAGTACGAAGATATATCCGAGAATATTTGTTATAGTCTTAGCCGCAGTGGAAACATGAACCGTAATTATTAGTGATGTTGTTTGCTCACCTTGACCCATTTGATCACCTATTTATCACCACGGAACACCACCAGGCACCCACCCACCCACTCACATCGCCCAACCAGGCCAAAACATCAAGCCAACGTCTGAAAACCCACCCATTCCCTCACTCACTCATCACTCATCACTCATGGGCCATTACCAGCGCCTTCGACTAATACCATGTGCGTCCATAATAACGATGTTACGATGAGGAGGAGCTGGTAATGCGATTTTATAGAGAAGTCAGCTGACAGAAGATGAGGAGTTCGCCATAAAATAGAGAGAGAGAGACTTCTCATCTCGATCCTTCTGCAGACACACACGCAGCGGAATAATCCACTTAGAGGCAAAGCCAACCATGGAGTTATACACCGTTCGATCATTACCCGATTATCCTTTTATATATATATAATATATTTTAATATATATCCTTATATATATATCCTTATATATCACCCGATTATCTTTTTATATAAGTGATGGGGTCGTTAGAAGCAGATGTCATCTCTCCGCATGGTCATCACTCTTCGTTTCTTGGTTAGTTTCTGCAGCGCAATTCTTTGCCTTCTTATATTTTAGACACCTCCTCTTGAGATTCGTGAAACCACTCCCAATGCGATCGTATACTCGCTCTTCAATGAGTCTTCATTGCCGTTGCCATCATCGTTAAGTTTCAGACGACTTTTTATTCCATTCTGCTATGATGCGCTATCCCAGTGGCGTAGCCAGGAATTTATTATGGGGATGGGGTTATGGCCGGATATCCTTCCTGACACAAACCCAACAGTATTACGGTAAATAAATTAAATAATAAAAAGGGAACAGTAGCGGCAGCAAGGGGGCTAAGGGGGGGGCTACGCTCCCCAAAAATAGGCGATTCATTTTTTCCCATGTAAAAATGGCAATTTCGACGTTCAGCCTCCACAAAAATTGAAGCTGATGACTAAAAAAAGGTCGTCAGAAATTTAGACGGACATAAATGGAAGTTTTTCCGGAAATTCAGCCCCCCCCCCAAACTGAAATCCTGGCGCCGCCACTGAAAGGGAATAAAGTAACAAAGGGAAGAAAACAATTGTTAGTATACAAACAATTGTCTCTTGTCTACGCCACTGTGCTATCCATTCGCGAAATTGAGTCTTAATCCACGGAGAGAACGTCTTGTCATTTATCATCCGATTTCAATGACGACGTTTTGGGGTTTACCGGCCGAGTGCCCGACGATCTATAGAATAGCACCCCTCTTTCTACAATGGCAAGTATACGTTCTAATAAACTCACAGCGCCTATTATTGGATAGGCTACGAATGGTGACTTGAGTCTATGACTCTATGTAATTTATAGTATGTCCGTCCTATGATAAATTTCTCGTATTCTCATTTCTTACCATGCATCGTCCCATGACATTTTAGGCCAAGGCCTATAATCTATGGACGTATTAGTGGGGGTTATTTGAACTTGTTTCACGGCTTTAGGCCTAGGCCTACATCTAAATAAATGCATTTCTACTATCTATAAAAAAACTGCGAAGATGTCCAAGGTATAATCTCCTTAAAACTATAAACATCCAGGAAATTTTCATAGGTATCCACACGGGACTATACGCCCCTGACCGTGAATATACTTCTCCAGCATAAATTCCTACTCCATTATACATAATATACCTTTATGCTTCTCACTTCCACTAAGCAATTAATTAAGGAAGGAAGTATAAACTTAGCCTTTTAATTATGTATAATGACAATCGCTCACATTTACAAAAGTAGGTTGCTAATGTAAATGGTACTGACATTGTTTATATGTGTAGGCGGCCTATATATATATAAATATATATAATTATATATATATGTGTCCCGCCATATGAAAAGGTACCATAAGTCGGGTTTGGAGTTATTATGCATGCCTTCACAAACCAGCTAAGTGAGCTGAACATTTTTGCTGAAAACCAGATAAAAATTGGATGATAAATGACCGACTTATAATGATGAACATGAGAAATTGCCACTTTATTTCCATCGATGAGTATCGTGGGGTCTTGCACACTGGGAGCGCTTCTGAGCGATTTATCCTACAAGAGGTTCACAACCAATTCTCAGTGTTGTCTATTATGTAATATTATCAGTGTTATTAACTTAAAAGTCCTTTTCACCTGCTGCTAAAAATACCAAGAACTCAAATTTGATAATAAAATTTTTTTCCCTTCACGTCATTATGCGCGATTTCTCGTGAAACCGTACGCCGACTTATGGTACCTTTCCATATGGCGGGACATTATATATGCCTATACATAAACATAATATATTGAGTCCGTCCGCGATATGGCTTTCTTTTCCAAACTGTTTTCTACTTTCTCTACAATATTCTCTATATATCGTTCAAAATAATATATCCGCTCTGTATATTTGGGCGTATAGGCTATACTTTCGCCTTTCCCTCACCTTTTTTGTCACTTTGCCGCCATTCATTCTTCTTTCCTCCGCCGCTCACGAGATGCTAACTGCGTTCAATTATATCTCGCATGCACTAAATCGCTCAATCCAACCATTCTTAGCAATCTTCTTTCGCTCCATGCAGTCTCATTTGACAGACATAAATATATATAGTCAAATACATATATTTATATATTTAGTATTATATATAATTATATTATATATATATGCATTTTATATATACTTGTGTCTCCATGCGAGTGCGCATATATATATATATATACACTGTGCCCCATAAAAAAACACCAAAAACTTTTCACAAATCTTCTATAAAACTAAGCCAATTGTAATAAAAGTTTGTACGTTGTTTCTCAAATAATTTTGCCACAAAATATTTTACATTTTACTTACTCACAGAAGTGGTTGCTGTTGGAGGCAGTGACGCAGACTAGGCGTGTTTGGAAACATTTAAACAGCGATTAGTAACTTATAGTTAAAATGGTTTGACAGCGCCCCAGCACACGCGTTGCTGCGACGTGAAACACCAAGCTTCATTGGACCTGAACTCTGGCCAACAAACTCACCAGACCTCAATCCCGTTGACTACAGAATTTGGGGTCTAATACAGGAACGCGTCTACCAGACAGCAATACGGGACATCAACGAGTTGAAGGAGCGCCTCATCGTTGTGTGGGCACAGTTGAAGCAGAATGTCATTGGCAAAGCTATTGAACAGTGGTGGCCAAGGCTGAGAGCCTGCGTTCAAGCGAAGGGACATCACTTCGAACATCTTCTTAAATGAAACATTACTTTTTATTATTTAACATTAGACTTACATGCGTTTCATGACAAAGTTTTTGGTGTGTTTTTTTTATGGGGCACAGTGTATATATATATGCCCTATATTATAATAGGCCCTTATTATCACATCATTTATTTTGCCATGCATGGCTTGATGTGTGGTGTGATGAATGCTTCTGATCGCAACTCAATTTGAATTTTAGATGAAGTCTCATTTAAATCGTCTTCTTTCTTTCGTATACACATCGCACTACATCCTATATAGGCTACATGCAGGATAGGTCCATGTGACAGTCTATCAACATTATTTACATAAGCAATTTATAAATGTTTATCTTGCAGCAAATTCGGAAACAATCCGCGGACATCAATTCTCCGAAGACGATATAAATTACTATAGTTGGGCATTGCAAAATTTTTGGCTCTGAATTCTGCAGTTTTGATAGTTAGGGCATATAGGCGCAATCAGAGTTTAAGATATATACAGTAATAGGCCTATCAATTTAATAGTATATAATATTTTAAATATTTTAACTATTTAAACGAAGGTCAACGCATTGAGAACTAATTATAAGTTTTCATTAGATAAACCTGTTGCAGAGGCCAGAGGTTATTATAGCTTATAGGCCTAATACCAACAGAGTATAGGCCTAGATCCTCGCCGGTTTTCAACTTGAAGAGAACGATTTGATTTACCGCTATAGTTATATTTTGGACTTCATATGTACAGAACTTTGAATCCGTTGAAACAAAAGCGCATGAGTCTTTAGAATGTATCAGTTTATTACTTTTGCGCTATAGTTTTTTTAAATTAAACTTTAACAAAACCACTTTCGGATGCCTTGTTTGTTACCCTGCGGAAGTAGGGTAGATTGGCTTCAAACCTTCAACTGTCAATTTGACAGAAAGCAACAAACACGAGGGCAACGACAATGTTGCAAATGATGAGCCGACTACGACGACGACGACAAAATAATAGTAAACCTCATTATTAATTTGTAATTTTAAACTCGGTATGGGGGAAAGTCAGTCTGTGTATAGGCCTAGGTCTACCGGTTGCCTTCATTAACTCATAAATTCTTTATGAAGATGAAACATAATGCATGTGGATGGAGTTCAATATAGTAGCAGTTACCATCATAATTATGTATACGAGCTGACTAATTATTTCTACACAGCAGCTGCACGGTCTATTCTGCTTCTAAGATCTTTACCCGTTTCCTTTCAACGTCTGACGAAAGGATCATCTCAAGTGGTACAGAACAGGGGTGGATCAGGAAGAGGGGCAATTCGGCCATGCCCCCCTTTCAAAATTTTTTAGCCCCCTTCAAAAATATCTGTAGCCTATCCGCCGCTTGTTGTAGAATAATATTCACATTTTGATTAGATCAAAGTGCGCCAGCGTACCAGTGCACCAGCGTACCAGTGCAGCAGCGTACCAGCGCACCAGCGTACCAGTGCACCAACGTACCAGTGCACCAGCGTACCAGTGCACCAGCCTACTGGCTAAATCATCGATGGACGATTATAATTACACGGGTGTATCGCGCGATGTATCGTAAGCGTCTGGTCCTCTACAGCAGCCTCCATTCTCAGCTGCCTTTCTGCTCAGATGCTTCTTCGCGGTGACCACTCGATCCAGTGTCTGTGTACAACATGGTCCATCGTATGCGAACACAACAACCCCCGCCGCCGATGGCTGGAGAACGTCCGCCTCCTCGAGGGCGCGGCTGCGCGACAGTTGCCGGCGCACGTCCCGACTCTGCAGGAGGGCCACCTTGGCAAGAAGACCCGGAGGCGGGTCCCGCGGTGGCGGATGGGTCAAATACTGGGAACTACTACTGAGGTCGTGCAGTGATGTCCGAATACACCTGTCCGGCTTCGTCGATGTCCGGACGTAGGAATCGAACTGTCTGCTGCAGTCGCCGTACGTTAAGTCCTTTGCTACTGCGGAGGAGGAGGAGGAGACGGGGGAGGATGAAGAGGAGGATGCGACTGCTGAGGCAGCAGCAGCTGTCTTCGATTGGTGCCTTGAACCACCAGCACCACCCCCACTTCCACCACCGCCGCCTCCGCCTCCGCACAGCTGCTGCTCCACATCTACCGCGTGGAATGATGGTAAGTCTGTGGCCCACTGTCGACCGAAACTCGCCATCTGTCGATGATGATGAGGAGGATGAGGATGAGGATGAGGACCGCTGCTGCTCACCACCGAGTAGTTCCCCGCCGTCGTCGTCGTCGTCGTCACTAGAGGTCGTCGTCGGTCGAACGTCGACGGACCACTTCCGTTTCCGATGGAGGAACTGAAGGAACGCCGCAAGGGACACTGGGTAAGGTCATGACAGGTCGTCTTGTTGCTGGTGTCATCGTTGCTGTGACCCGTTGACCTCGACATAGACGCACATAGACTGGAATCTAAATGAACATAAACAGCAACAACAACTCAGCTCTTGCGCCACTGGTTGCACTCTGCCAGTGCTAGTCCCAAACGTGGATAAAGGAGGGGGGGGCGACAGTAATCATCTTTGATATGGCAGTGTCGTTAAATATGTAACAAGTCAGCTCTTCCTAATTAAGTCGCTTTGTATAGTCATGATATATGAACTCTTCAGTTCTGTGGCATTTAACGTCTGAATAGAACTGAAACTGAACAATAGCGAGCAAAAAATTTCAGCTGATGTTCATGGAGACAATGACGACGATGACGACGAAGACGACGACGACGACGACGATGATGATGATGATGATGATGATGATGATGATGGTGATGATGATGATGACGACGACGATGATGATGACGACGATGATGATGATGATGCAATGTGGAAGACAATGCCTTTGTTTTCAGGCTGCTACGGTGATGGGCGATTAATTAATTAATTATAAATTAATTCAGTTACCTAGTTAACTTGGCGACTAATTCCAAATCTAATTTATTATATAAAAAATTAATTTTCCAGAACTATGGAAAGTTCGCTTTATTTTCACATTTTTATGATTTAATTCTTATGTATCATGAAAATAATAGTGGCATACAGAAGTAGTAGTAGTAGCAGTAGGCTAGTAGTAGTAGTAGTAGTAGTAGTAGTAGTAGTAGTAGTAGTAGTAGTAGTAGTAGTAGTAGTAGTAGTAGTAGTAGTAGTAGTAGTAGTAGTAGTAGTAGTAGTACTATACCGCTACTGCTGCTGCTGCTATAACTTGAAGGCATGGGTGACTACCCATCGGTCGGCCTACTTCGGCAGTAGGCCTGAGTGTCGTTCCTTCATGCCTCTGAGTGTTCGCTGAATCTCGAAAGGCACTTCGTTTGACAGATTTGCGTTCATGGTATAGTCTCACGGACCATTAACGCACAACTAATCTCTATTGGTCACTCAAGCGAGGAGCAGCGCTGTTGAATGAAGGAGCTTAGAATGAGAAGCAAGCAGTGTGAAGGACACAACCATAAACACTAAACAGATGCCTTAACAAGTATTACAGCAAAGAGCTATCTGCATGCACACGACAGTCCTTTACACATGATAAAACTTCAGCAGCATGACTGTAGAACGTGCAGAAAAATCAGTCATAACGTGTCGATAAACGTGTGTATCAACGTCCTTGTGCGGCACAGCCAGGCACTGCAGTGCCGCCTACTAATTAAATTTAGTACTACTGCAGAGCAGGGCTAAAGAGTCCTATTTACGATGCATTCTACAAGTCTATAGACTGGTAAATATAGTGGGATGGATATCCGTATACTGGATGGAAGACTGTACTACATAATTATAATAAGCTCACATTCGCTTTTAGGTCGATCATTCTAGACAATTAAGGGTTGTTGTTTCTGTTTGCAACTCCGGTATTTTCATTCAGGTCATCTTGACATGGAGCTGTCTCCTGCTGCTGCTGCTGCTGCTTTGGTGGCTACAGCTGCTGCAGTCCAGATGCTTGAGTCTTTGCTTAGGGTTTTGTTGGTGGACTGTCTCGAGCCACCTTTTCATCGACTTCTCTCGACTGTTCCTGCATGTGTCTATGGCAGTTGAATAAAGATGAAAAACTGTGTATACGATTATCTGCTTTCTGAAGAAGTATACAAATGTGATCATTTGTGCAGAATCTATCTCGATACACCCTCATATATACAGGATGGGCCAAAAAACCTTAGGTTTTTGCCAATATCTTGGCCAGAAGTAAGAATTTCGAAACGAAATCTTACAGCTTAAAGACAATTGAAGGGCTTGGAGCAATAACAAGGTATGCCGACATACCTATGTCTTGCGAAACAGTATGCCAGCGTGTCCGGAAGACAGTAATCTATCTACCCTGTGAATTTTGCACAGATCTGAATATATTTGAGCGTCATTTCGCAAAACAAAGTTATGTCGACATTATCGACGACATAATATGTTGTTGTTCCACAGCAGATTTCGCCCATATCTCTACTGCAATATCCCGGTATGACGACATACATTTTCTTGCTTCTTTTCAAACTTTCTATTAAAGCCGGTGCAATAATGAGGTTTGTTAACATAACTTACCATCTGCATGCTAAATCATGCACAATTCTCGTCTGTGTAATAGAAACAGTTTGGTGCAATAACAAGGTATGTCGACTTATAGCCTACCATATAATATGTGTGGTATTGCAGGTGCTAGAAAACGCTTTGTCGACATAACCTGTTATTGCACCAGAAATGATACTGATGACTGAGTGTTCGCGATGCAATAACCAGATATGAAGCAAAATATGTAACTAATAATAATAATTTCATCTCTCGCATTGAAAAGTTGAATTTTTTTGTTAAAAACAATTTTAAGGTACATATTGCTCAAAACAGCTTGTTGATATGTCGTCAAATGGCTTAGATACAGCAGTTTGAAGTGGTAAATCTTTGAAGTCGATTTCCCAACATTCATGATTTTCGACATACCTTGTTATTGCTCCAACCCCTTCAATTCATATTTACACACGATGGCCAGATTTCATCAAAATATTTAATTAAGGAAACATTTTGTTGAATCTGACAGAAAATTGCTTGCAAACTTTAATTTCGGCATATGAAGTTGAAAGATTCCTATCTTTCTATCCGTTCAACTTTATTTCATGAAATTTTGGAATCGTATTCTTGGTCCAATTCTCTAAATATTTGGAATTTTTTAGGGTGATACGTTATCAGACATTAGAGATATATCAAAAACAGTTTGGCCTAGTTTTGTTTGAATCACGGTGTATATGTACATTATACAGTCACTTGGCATGCATAACTGCATATGCTGCATATGCTATACTGCTGCAGTCGTAATTCCCTCGTCGGTGTCACCTTCTCTCAATCGTTCCATAAGACCAGGATCACTTTAAGCCCTGTAGCTGCAGTGCATGAACATTGAACATTGAACACACCCGTCTGCGGTGCATGTGCATGTACGGTGGAATCTCGGGAATCGAAACGATATAACAACGTGACCGATTAGGCATTATATACAATTATACATGTACGGTCGCGAGCTGATGCAAGGTCAAGTCTTCCGGATATTTGCCGAAACGATAATACAAGTATAGTTGCGACTTCGAGTCATGGCTGAAAGGAGTTGTAATGCCGTTGAAATGAAGTGGAACGATGGTGCAAGCCTTGTTGACGTCGTAGAATTGTTCGTCGGATATATATATATATACATATATATAAATATATAAAAAATATATAAATATATATAATATAAATATCCACATACATATATAAACATATATAAAAAATATATAATATATATAATATGAATATAAATATATATAATATATAAATATATATGTATATATAATATAATGCTGGTGAGATGTCGCCATCGCTGAAACGGTGCCATGACCGACATGACGTATTGTGTTTTCAGCGTGAATACAATAATTCAGCCATTAATACGCCACTTCGGAGTTGACGTCATCATATCATCCCAAGTGAAATCATCTGCAGTAGGCGGACGTAGGACATGGAGCTTTCTGTATGCAAATTAGGCGCCAAGAGTGTCGTATACTGAGTGCCGCCGCCGCCGCAATGCCCATTTGGCTTTGCATCAGTCGGCGCATATATATATATATATATATATATATATCATATACATATATATATATGATTATATACTTATATTTATATATATATATATAAGTTCATGTTCTGCAGTGATGCACTGGTCACCCACTCCTAATAGGTCACTGGCAGTTTCTTCATAGTTATACTTTGTAGCTCCTCTGCTTCCGTCTGATGAAAAGGAAAAGGTGCATGGACCCCCCCTCACACATGCATGGTGTCCTAAGTTTATGGTTGCTAACCGGTTTCGAATTAGATCTACAGCCTACATTGGGATTGCGCTTCCAGGCTTCATTTTTGGAAACCTGTAAACTCCACACGACCCAGGATGCAGTGCGGTTTATCGATTGCATTCGGTCACTGTTTATCTAAAGCTGCTTAATTTCTCCGGAGACGATGAATACATTTATACCGAGTCTCTCTGGAGACTGGCGCACGAAAGCGGAACTATAATACGGCTGGGTCTCTAGTCTACTTTACATAAAACTACACAAAGTATAGACCCTATGCTGAATTACTTTACATAAAAACTACACAAAGTATATGCTGAAATACTTTACATAAAACTACGCAAAGAATATGCTGAATTAATTTACATAAAAACTACACAAAGTATATGCTGAATTACTTTACATAAAAACTACACAAAGTATACGCTGAATTACTTTTCATAAAAACTACACAAAGTATATGCTGAATTACTTTACATAAAACTATACACAAAGTATATGCTGAATTACTTTATATAAAACTACACAAAGTATAGGCTTATGCTGAATTACTTTACATAAAACTACACAAAGTATATGCTGAATTACTTTACATAAAACTACACAAAGTATATGCTGAATTACTTTACATAAAACTACACAAGGTATATGCTGAATTACTTTTCATAAAAACTACACAAAGTATATGCTGAATTACTTTACATAAAACTATACACAAAGTATATGCTGAATTACTTTATATAAAACTACACAAAGTATAGGCTTATGCTGAATTACTTTACATAAAACTACACAAAGTATATGCTGAATTACTTTACATAAAACTACACAAAGTATATGCTGAATTACTTTACATAAAACTACACAAAGTATATGCTGAATTACTTTGTTCCATTGTTTCGCAGTAATGACGATGACGATGATGATGATAATAATAATCTATCTATTTTTCGATCTTCTTACAATTCAGCACAAAATAAGTCAACGTTGGCTCTATAGTCTATACAGACTGCATGAATTATGGATGGTCTATGATCCAAAGCTTCCCAACACTTTCACAGCAAAACACGGCACCTTTAGGTCTACTAACAGCAGCGGGATACATATATGCTATATTAAGCGGCACCTGCACGGCATTAGTTTCGGACATTTTTACTTCCAGTTTTGTTTGTTTTAACAATGGGCATCGCTCTTTCATTCAACCGCAGTGATAAAAGTCTTTAAAATTAAATATCTATGCATCGACATAGCTGCAGTTGAACTCAATATAATTGATGTCTCAATGCGTGTCCAATGGTGGGAAAATCTCTGAAATGCAACTGCATGGTCAGAGAGACTGCGGACGCTGCAAGATAAATAGACCTGGGTGAAAATGTAGGCCTATACAAAGGGAAAGTAAAGTGCAATACTTTAATGGATGTCATTCGATTATGCTATGAGGTTTACTATCAAAACCGCGCACACAAAACCGCGCACACAAAACCGCGCACACAAAACCGCGATTCACAAAACCGCGCACTATCATTACCGCGCACGATCATTACCGCGCACTATCATAACCGCGATTGTTTGCGCATCTGTTCAAATTCGAAATTGTAACGTTCGATGGGCTTCGAACATTGCTTTGAAACTATATTATTCGGTCGACGATCCTAACCACTCTTGTTTGAGCATCTGTTTAAGCGGTGTCACGACAACTGGTATAGGCCTACAACTCGTCTAACTACAACTGGTCTACATACAACTGGTCCAGCACTTGAAAAATGGAAACTCGATTAAATTATTTAGAGGTGACATGGAGGCTGGGTTGATGAAAAACGCATAAGAAATGGAAGCTCGATTAAATTATTTAGAGGTGACATGGAGGCTGGGTTGATGAAAAACGTTTAAGAAATGGAAGTTCGATTAAATTATTTAGAGGTGACATGGAGGCTGGGTTGATGAAAAACACTTAAGAAATGGAAGCTGGATGGAGGTATTTTTAGATATGAAATAGAAGCTGGATTAACGAAAGTAACGCATGAGAAATAGAAGCTGGATGGAGGTATTTTTAGATATGAAATAGAAGCTAGATTAACGAAAATAACGCATGAAAAACGGAAGCTGGATGAAGCTATTTTCAGATATGAAATAGAAGCTGGATTGATGAAAAACGCTTAAGAAATGGAAGCTGGATGAAGGTATTTTTAGATATGACATAGAAGCTGGATGCATGTTGAAATAGGCCTACTTGAATGCGGTTATGATCGTGCGCGGTAATGATCGTGCGCGGTTCTGAGGGTGCGCGGTTTTGTGAATCGCGGTTTTGTGTGCGCGGTTTTGTGAATCGCGGTTTTGTGTGCGCGGTTTTGTGTGCGCGGTTTTGTGTGCGCGGATACCATGCTATGACCATGAAAACAAAACCCGTGTGGGATTGTGAGTCTACTGTACTGTAGAGTGTAGTTTTCGAGAACTGAACGTGAAATACGTTCAGAATGGTAATTAAAATATAAGATAGCCTAGCCTATCTGATATTTTTTTAATATACTCTGAAAATAGAATGCGAATAGAATGAATGCGAAGATTTAATAGCAGCGATTTAATTTCGATCATCTATTTTCTTTTTTCGAATGGCAAATTCATCTACAAGATATGTGCACGTAAAATTTATACTGCTGCGCTATTTATTTGTACCCTTCGTGTCATGAGTTTGTGTTTATATGTATTGCTGTTACTGCGTCGTCTGAGTGTGTGCGCGTGCGCGTGCGCATGCGTGTGATGTAATGCGATATGATCTGTGTTAATCTCCTTAAAACAGTCGCAGCCGATGCAGCCATCCGTCGCTGCCTCTTATCGTCACCAGATGGCCATCGTAAACGTCATCGACGGACGACGATTATATATAATTATTGTCTGAATATTAGGAATTCACATGCAGAGACATTTGATGATGATGTGGAGGAGGAGAATGAAGAGGGGCGAGAGGAGGATGAAGAGGGGCGAGAGGAGGATGAAGAGGGGCGAGAGGAGGATGAAGAGGGGCGAGAGGAGGATGAAGAGGGGCGAGAGGAGGATGAAGCGGAGAACTCGATGAAGAGGAGGAGGAGGATGATGATAAATAGAAGCAGAGCGTGGAGGAGATGAAAGAAGAGGAGAACGAAGATGAGGGTAAAGCTGGAGATGGAAAGAGGCGGCGGACAGCAAAGGAAGACGACTTTGCATGCCGCTCGGTCGCTTATAAAAATGTATCAGGAAAAGATTGCAGGACATTTTTCAGACAGAGAGAGAGGAACAGTTAGAGACAGATAAAGAAACAGAGACAGAGACTGAGACTGAGACAGAGACAGACAGGCAGTGAGGCAAATTAATTGTTTAGGACTTTTGGGAACAGACAGTGGCAGATATATATATATATATACAAAAATGTTAAATATATATAAAAATGTGTGTGTGTGTGTGTGTGTGGAGGGGAGAAGGGAATTAATTGTACAGCTGTAGGATTGCACTTGCAATAATAGCGTTTCAGTCGTAATAATCTCATGCTGGTCACGAGTGGATTTGGCTAATTATATTGTGCAATAAATTCGCTGAATCTCCGAAATTAAATGCTGCGGATCGGTATTGCATGCACAGAAGACTGCAGTCTACAAGAGAAATATGAAAGAAAGCGCACTCGTGCTTAGCCATAAAAACTAATTGTATACTTGGATATTAACAGAGACAGCAGTCAGTCACATGGACGTCGTTCATATTGGAGTATCGCTTGTGACGACTTGTTTGCACACACACACATACACACACGCACGCACACACACACACAGCAAACACACACACACACACACGCACACACACACACACGCACACACATCTGCACGGTTACCACCAAAGCGCACCCTTATATCCCATATTCTGAAATTGAAATTGTATGTATATACATCTTCTCTTATAGTGACCGACATGAAGGTCATTTATTATTTTAATTCTGAAAAAATTGCCGCAGATATTTATCTATCTGTCTGTCTGTCTGTTTGTCTGTCCGTCATCTGTCCGTCCGTCCGTCCGTCCGTCCGTCCGTCCACTATTCAGAGGCGCATCCACCACGGCACGGACAAAAGGAAAGTCTTGAGTTGTTTATTAAAAAGAGTTGAACAAGTCCCGCGGAAGGGAACGCAGGCCGAAGGGAAGGCCATCTATTTCAAACAATCAACAGCGACTTATCTCTTTTATGCATGCTGTGCAGTGTGTGCACGCATGCATGACATTGCATGTGCAACCATAAAGTCGCCTCTAGAGGGCGAGCGCAGAAACGGCGACCAGAGTAAGGCGAGGTTGAAGTAAAGAGTTCGTGTGTAGGTAGACATGCAGGCGCACTATAATGTCCACGTACATTGGAGATGACAACACCATCAGCAGTGGCGGATCCAGAACTGTTTTTAGGGGGGGCCAAAATCTTGGGAAAAACCAAGAAAATTTCTAAGAAAAAGTTTTTTTAAGTCACCTGCCAAATTTTCGGGAAAAACATACCATTTCATCCGCCAAAAAAGTTGATGACCTTTTTTTTTAGTCCTCAACTTCAAAACCGAGCGGGGGGCCACGTCCCATACAATTTTCCGAATAGGGGGGGGGCCCAATATCCATTGTACCCATATTCGTATTGCTGATTTCGGACCAAATGGGGGCCACGTCCCATGGCAGTTTTCAATGAGGGGCCATGGCCGGATTGCCCCCCCCCCTCTGGATCCGCCCCTGACCATCAGCAGACGGGTCACGGGTGATAAACCGTCGACTTTAGGTCTGTCAGCTGCATGGTCACCGATTCTTCCAGTTACCCCCAATAAACCAGCAAACAAACAAACAAACAAACATCTAATATTGCGGTTCACGTAATAACTTGTGATCTTAAGATGATATTGTATTGCAAGTTAAGCGTTTGTATTGGACATTTATTTGACGTCACACCGACGAGTCATCCGGTTGTTTACTTGTTTTTGCACGCGCTCAGCATGGATTAGCAATCACTCGGTGCACTCTTGCAGTCATCATGTTCCATTTCCTGCTGCAAGAGTGATCATATTATGACGTCGCTAGCTATTGCGCGCGGTCTAGCAGACGGCACTCGCGCGGGAAAATAATGACATGCTGACGTTGTGATGAGACACGTAGCTGTTTATGGCCGTCTGCAGCGGTTCTCGGGTGATCCTTTGTCGATAAAGAACATAATATTCAAGACTTGCCAACTTCATCGTTAAGATGGTGCGAAAACAATATTATTCTTCAGTTAGTAGGCCTTGGTTCAACTCTGCGGTGTGTCAAATCGAAAGTTTAATTTTTATATGTCGCTCATTGATTCGTGCGTGTAGATAACTTTATATAGAAATGATAGAACACTGAAGCAGTTGCCAGTGCCAGTCCCAAGCCTGGTTAAAGGAGGAGGGCGTCACTAATGGTCTTTGTTACCACACAGTGACGTTAAACTGCAACTATAGCCTACTACTACTACTGAAGCATGTAGTATTAATTTGTAATTGAACGGTTTGTCAATTATTAGGCAAATAGGCTCCCTACTATCGAAAACCTCAGACCGCCTATCAAGTTAACTAGGATGACCCAATAAATTAGGCAAGTCAGGGGTTCGAATCCAAACCGACCATCAACTTCGAGAATCGATGTCCCAATATTGCTTCTGTTGCTATTCTTGTTGCTATTGTTGTTGCTGTTGTTGTTATTGATATTACCATTATTGTTGCTGCTGCTGCAACTGCCAAGGCTACTGCTACTTCTACTGCTACTGCTGCTGCTACTACTGCTACTACTGCTACTACTGCTACTACTACTACTACTACTACTACTACTACTACTACTACTACTACTAATAATAATAATAATAATAATAATAATAATAATAATAATAATAATAATAGCAGTAGTAGAAGTAGCAGTAGTAGCAGCAGCAGAGGCAGCAGCAGAGGCAGCAGCAGCAGAATCAGCAGTAGTAGCACTTAGCAGTAGCAATAGCTGCAGCAATAGTAATTAACATAATCAATTCATCATGTATTCGCAAGTGCAATTGTGCACGCTGATATGTGCTAAAAAAGGGAAACGAGCTATATTAATAAGGCTGATGTTCGAATAAAACATTTAATCGCGATTAATCGTCTTATTAATTTTTTTACCCGTAATTAAATGCAAATTAATCGCAGCACATTTAGACTACTTTAGGTTTATTAATCTCAATACTTTTCTGTAAACCTCTGAAGAGTAAATGACTGAAGAATGCATAGATCTACTTTCTATTATAAAACAGTTTCAGTAACCATTGAATTTCCCCATTTAGTTTATTGAACAGTTTTGTATAACAGAACGACTTGAAACGCTGTTCAAATCAGGCAACTGCTCAAAGTCTGTTAATTTCTGATTGGTTCTTCTGTTTTGTATTGAACATCACCAAGTTGGTCAGACGCTTTCAAAGAAAGTTGCAGCTCCTACCATACATCGCCTCGTTATCCTTCTACAAGAATTTATTTTGAGATTATTTTATATCTTGCTCCATTGGTCTTACCATCTCCTTCTGTCTGGAGTTCAGCGAAAGTAGTCTTGACGGGTCTAAAACAATTTTTAGTGGACGATGTCGACGGCTCATCGTGCATGGGCGATCGCCTAAGCAAATGGTTTGTTCGCAGGTGGTTATTGAGCGACGAATTGCTACGATTGAACTTAATTTCTTTCTTGCAATAATTATTATTTGCAAAGAACAGCATCCCTGGTTTTAAGTATAAACCTTCCGTTCAAAATTTTTTTACTGCCTTTGATTCCATCCGGATTTAATTAACGCATGCGATTAACGCGTTAAAAACTTAATCGCAAATTTTTTGCGCGTTAATCGCACGCGTTAATCGCGAATAATCGCAGCCCAACTAATTAAAAAAACGAGCCATATATATATAGACAGATAGGGGCGGAAGGGAGGGAAAGAGAGACAAACAGACAGATAGAGAGAGAAAGAGAGAGAGACAGAGAGAGGCAGAGAGTGACAGACAGAGAGAGAGGCAGACAGAGAGCGAGGTAGAGACTGAGACAGAGACAGAACTAAGTAGCAGTCAACCATTATACTGCCACTCCATGAAACGTGAGAAATATCGGTGCCGATGAAGGCAATATTACACCTGGAATTACCTGGCAAAGACATAAGAGAAGGCGCCGCCCCGTCGTGGTTGTCTGCCTGCCTGTCTGTCTGTTTTAAGTTATTGCGAGTGGGTGAAAAAGAAGAGGAAGCGGAAGACGAAGAAGAATAAGCAATCGTCGATATGCATCCATTTATATAGCACCAATGCCTGAGATTGGATGCAAAGACAAAGTTGGATGGATTGAAACAGGAAGAGAAGGAGAGAGATGGGTGAGCTGAATCGGGGGGGGGGGGCGATGAATGCAGGAAACGAAGACAAAAGGCCACAGGTAGACCCACCCCCTCATAAGACGAGAGACAATGCGAGTGCATGCAGGCGAGAGAAGATTTCAAGAGGCAGGATGAAGATCGATTCTAACTTCGTCGATTCTCGTTGTTCATTCAAACCTCATCGCCATCCATCCATTCGTTCATTCATACTAATCGGTCGGGTATCTTCGTTTTAGTCTGCTGCTGCTGCTGCTGCTGCTGATGCTGCTGCTGCTGCTGCTGCTGCTGTTGTTGTATAGAGACCGTTTATTACTATTTACTCATGCATGAGAAAAAGCAGATGGTCGACGGAAGTTGGGTGAATGAAAAGCCGAATCAATATAAAAAGTGACGCATGAAACTAAATTATTAAAAGCAAAGCAAATGGAGCTGATAATGATTACTTATACTCTTATAGTAATGAATGATGATGTCTTTGTAATTATATTCGTCGTCTGGTCGTCTTAGTTCAGATCAACCCTCTCTCAGAATATGATATTTGTCGTTATAATTTATATGCCCAGCAGTTTTTCATGTGCCATCAAAATTCTTTTGTCTCACTCACTTGCACAATGGATTAATTCTAGAGATACATTTCGTTGAATCTTGTCAAGACCTTAGGTCCTTATTGTCTCTTCGTGATTTTCGCCTGATGGCAAAACAAGAATTTCAAAGATACAGACGTATATCGAATTATTGCATTAGCGTCTAGATATGCCATTCAATAATTGTGCTCAGCATATTCCAGTATAGTTGTATTAAAACCGGGTCTTTTGTTCGCACATAATATAATATGCTCCGTGTATTATAATTGTGTGCTGCATTTTTCATATCGTGCTTTCAATTCTCAGTAGACCATTTTCAATTATTAGGCCACTTGAGGCTCAGCTTGTATCCCACAACGCTGCGCGCGCTATACATAAACAGGGTGGGCCAAAACATAAACAGGGTGGGCCAAAAAAGAACCACCCTTCTTCTCTTAGGCATAAATGCCGTCAACGCAATGATCATGTGTCTGTGTGTGTCAGTGTGTGTGTGTGTGTGGGTCTGTGTGTGTGTCTGTGTGTGTATGTCTGTGTGTGTGTGTGTGTAGTCGGCTAGAAAGTGATGAAGGTCACTGGTGCATATGATGATGACATAAACACTGACTTGCTTTCTTGAGAAGAAGGACGTCGTCAGCTGCTGCTGCTGCTGCAGATGCTGATGCTGGATGAGGATGATTGCCATGCAGCTGAAGGAGATGAGAGGAGGACGACGATCGATCTCCTCTCGAAGGATGATGTCCAGCTGGACCTGTTCGATGATCGCCGCTCGATCTCGCCTGTCGGACCCTCAGCGTCGAAGGATGACTCAACCCTCCGAATGCTGATGTCGTCATCGTCGTTGATGCTGCTGCAGCTGCTGCTGCTGCCGCCGCTGCCACTGTATCTCCATCCTCGCTGCTTGGGCCTCGACCGCTGTCGCTGTTGGTGTCGCTGCCTCCCCCCACCGACCCTCCCTCCTCCGACAGATCCTTTATGAAGACGACCACTGGCTTCCCACCGCCGCCTCCTCCTCCGCATCCGCCTCCGCCATGTGCCATCCTCTGTAAACAGCAGACCGCATCATCAAAAGCATCAGCGACGTTCTTTAGTTCAATGAAGCGCAACGAACAACGTACAATGGGACACAATGAAGTTCTCGTTAAACGAAAGACAATAAAACACAACAAAGCATTTCCCTGTTGCAAGTTGCATCATCATTATAACGAGTCTTACTTTTCTTTAGACTCTTCTTCACTTTTGCCACCACCACCATCATCATCATCATCATCATCATCAGCATCAGCATCAGCATCATCAACGTCATCATCATCATCATCATCATCAGCATCATCATCATCATCATCATCATCATCATCATCAATAGCATTATTGCTATTTTCTTCATTTACATCGTCGTCGTTCGTTTCAATCATTATCATCGTCATCATCAGCAGCAACGACAACAACAACAACAACAACAACAACAGTATCATCATTGTGTTATTAAAGTAACAAGCTGCGAATTATGTAAAAAAATTGCAAATTTTCTTGTCTTTAAAACAAGAAGACTGCTCTTTCTGCTGCTGCTGCTGCTGCTGCTGCTGCTGCTGCTGCTGCTGCTGCATGTCGAGTTCGTCAACCTGAGACCTGATGAGATGGCGTGTCATTGACTTCCATGGCAAATATCACGATATCAAATTAATCTCTTCCAAACAGAGTCTTCACGTATACACTGGATAATATCTTCCCTGGAGTCTTTCCCATTGGAGGAAAATGTCTTCCCCCCCCAATGACAGATTATAGATATTCCTTTATATAGTTATATCCTATACAACGCAAAGCGCTCCTCATTTAATATTACACGTCCGGTTAATTATAGATGGTTATTATTAGGTGTTAATTAGGAATGATTTTTAATGGATATTGTCGCGTTAGGATGTTGACCATGCACCCGGGTGCTGCTGCAGGTATATATAGAGTCGAACAATGACTGAGATGAAAGTTGTACAGATTTCACACCGTATTTGATCAACATAATTTTATCAGGCATAATCTCAATGTAAAGCTTTAGCTAAGACTTTAACCTGTATTTATATATTTTCTTACCGTATAAATGTTATGTACTATTATACTAATGTCTATTCTTTCCCTACTTAATCATGCCTCCATCATCTTGTTTACCTTAATCATGACATATAGGCCCCTACTAAGCGGGACTTGTCCCTTCTGGAGTGCCTATTGCTCCCTAATCTGCATCTAAGCCTCTACCTAATATGTTTCGATGTTAACTATCACTTGTGTTACATTATTTTCTGTTTCTGACGTTTTATTGTGGGGACAATAAATGATCTGATTTGATAACAGTCTTCGCTGTCCTGACTGTGAATCTTTGCAGATGAAGCTCATCATTCAACTGGTAAGCTTATTATATAGAATAAGATACCGGTTGTTTATTATTCAAATCTTCAAGTGGCTTTTCAGTTTGCTTAGTGAGTCAAAACCAATGACTGACAATCAGCGATGAAAATTGACACTGGCTTCTTTGTGATGACATTCTGTGTTGCATAGACTCTATTAGGCCTATACCATTCAACTGATATACTAGACTATAGGATATTGGTATCTTATTATTAGCTGGTATCACGCTTAGTAGTTGTTACCCGATATCACACAGTCATATCCATAGTAAATGGACATTAAGCACTGTGCTTCTTGATGTGGATTAGGCATGTTTTCCAAGAATCAAGGGTAGTGCCAACAAACAAACAGATCACACTGAGTGAAAGAGATGAAGTTTCCCCGGGAAAGATAATTATTTCAAAGGAGTATACATTACATATGCAATAATTTCTCCCCCGCATAATAGTGTGTTTCACAGAACAGCATCCCGCTAGGCAAATTTATTTTCAAATAGATCCGCACGGAAAGAATCTGCTCCGAATTATATCAACTGGGATGGAAACTTGTAAGTGAGACTACATGTATTACGAGACATCGGCAACAGTTCTAATTAAGGAATCAAAGGACATCACTCAATTAATTCACTTGCAAACAAGCAGCGACTTACATGGCTGCTACCGCAAATAACATGAATAGGCGTCTACATGTCTTTATAATGATGATATTCTTATAATAGTAGCTCTATAGATATGAAGTATGGGCTACTACAAATGCAAAAAACAACCGTTAAACATCAAGACTCTAATATAATTAATAATTATATTGGCGTCCGCTTCATGGCAGTGATGCTTATAATAGGACTTGGCGTGCTACGCTGTAAGAGGAAGATCTATGAATACAAAGTGAATTTAAGACAGTGCATCCTAATGAGTGATAACCTACACATCAGTGGGCCACGATTCACTGCCTCCGCTATAATCATACTTCAAACGAAGCGTTTTTAACAGAACATACGGCCTACACTACATCAGACGGATGTCTCACTATAAGTAGCAGTTATCAACTACAAGACTATAAGCCTATAGTGTATAAAACTTGTCATGTTGTAATGATGCTGTCAGATTATTTATAACTTTATAAGAACCGAAACTTCTGTGATTTCATGTCCTTCAGGTGATTTGAATGGACTTCGCAGAAAACTGAAAACCGCTGAAGGGCAGAGTGAGGATGACGAGAAAAAAGATTTTAAAATATTTTTAACTGATACAAACTCAAAGATAGACAGACAGACGGACGAACGAACATGCAGGCAGATGAGAGGACATACTGATTGTTAAGGGCTGGTGGGCGCATAACCGAACGGTAACCAATGGAGATAGAATTGAAACTGTTAATTGAAGGGAACTATATCATAATACGAAAGGGAAAGCATGCATTGGAAGGATACGATACCGAGGAAGAAATGGAGATGGATGAGGAGGAGACGAAGAAAGAGGAGGAGGAAAACGAGGAAGAGGAAAAAGAGGAGGAAGACGAGGAGAAGGAGAAGAATGAGAAAGAAGAAGAGAGCAGTGGAAGGTGCACATGAGAACTAGGTTGAGAAGATGTGTGAGGAAGATTCGAGTGAATGGAGTGGGGTATGAGTGCATGATAATGAAGAGGAGGAGGAGGGGTGGGGCGAAGCAAAGCAAAAGGAGGAGAATAGGATGAGAGGAGGAAATGGGAGCGGTATAAGAAAGGCGATGAAAAGGAAGTGGAGGCGTTTATGGTAGAGTTCGATTATATCATTGATTTCGTCTGCCGCCGTGTATATATATATATTATATATAAATATATATATATATTATATATATGTGTGTATATATATATATGCATGTTAAGATCATTCGTTCGATCGGTTCATTGTGAAGGGAATTTCGCGTATCGGCCTAGTAGTTCACACTTGTGACCTTGTCCTTTGCTAGTATAAATAACCAACACCCACAGGCCTATAATAGCAAACGACAGGGTCGCAAGGTCGAACTACTTTTTCCTTTATGGCTATCAGGGCTGTTCTAAAGGAATTTTAGAGCTGCACAATTTCTTTTTTCCTTTCCATCATCCATGGTAAATTATTTCCAATCGGAGAACAATGACCTTTTTGCTAGTTTTGACTGTTCAGAATTGCTTCTACAACTGCACAGTTTGTGTACAACTGCACGTTTTGAAAGGCTCTGAGGATCAGAGGGAGAAGAAGAAGCAGTAGGAGTAGGAGTAAGAGAATGAGGAAAGGAAGGGGAGGAGAAGAAGGATCAGAGGAGGAGGAGAAGAAGAAGAAGAAGGAGGAAGAGGAGGAAGAGGAGGAGGAGGAGGAGGAGGAGGAGGAGGAGGAGGAGGAGAAGAAGGATCAGAAGGAGGAGGAGAAGAAGGAGAAGAAGAAGGAAGAGGAGGAAGAGGAGGAGAAGGAGAAGAAGGAGGAGAAGAAGGAGAAGAAGGAGGAGAAGAAGAAGGAGAAGAAGGAGGAAGAGGAAAAAGAGGAGAAGGAAGAGAAGGAGGAGTGCTGATTGAGCAGCAGACCGAGTCATCATCGTGCGAATGCTGCCGTGAATTATTGTATCATAAATAAACTAATTACTTCTTAATAATATTATGCGTTTGCGTTTCTTCTTCTTCGTCTCAATAACACTATATATACCGGGTGGCGCATAAAAAACGTCCCCAAACTTTGTTAATCTGGCAAAGATCTAATTTCAGAGATATCAAATATTAATTTACACCAAAATGTTAAGCAATCATTTCTGTGCACACATGTCAAATTTCAAGAGAGTACGTTTATTATATCACACTCTGTGACAAGGTTATAACGTCGTACCTGTTAAAATATTTTGCACAAACCTACGTCATTAAAAACGTTCCCAAACGTTGTTAACCTGGCAGGCTGGCAATTAAACAATTTTACAGATAAACTAAATAATAGTACATCAAACTAATCATAATTCATATTTGTACAACACAGCCAAATTTTAGCTAAAAATACTCAACCGTTTGAGAGAAATTGTTGTTAGAACTGTATGACCCATGGCCAAAGTTTTGCACAGTTGTTTAATGATGATTATTTTACGCGAGCAAATGTTTGATTGATCCTCCGCTTTCTCTTGTAACGACCATTAAAAACGCTATTTCCACTGTCCTGTTGACTTCTGTAGGCCTATTTGTGTGTCATCTAATAGAGACCATTAATTTTTTTACTTCAATGACCTGCTTAAGTTCGTCAGCATTAATTTTAGAAACAATTTTCTGCGACCAGCATAGTTTTTACGCATTACACAAGTTCCTTTGGGGCGCTCCGTGCATAAGTAGACCATAGGATTTAGATCGGGAGAGTTTGGAGGCCAGGCATCACTGTGGATAAAATCAGGGATGTGTGCTTGAAGAAATTGCTGATCCAATCTGCAACGATGTGAAGGAGCACTGTCTTGTTGAAAGATGTAGGCCTAATTGTCATCAGGATTGAGTCTACGTACTAGGCCTATACGACGTTCGGGAATGAGCTTATCGCGTAACAAGCCAATGTAATAGGCCTACTCTCCATTGACTTTGGTTTTCCGAGGATCAATGACGATGATGTGTGTTTTACCGTGCATCGAAACTCCAGCAGATGCCATTAAATTTGTTTAGAGAAACGACTAGTCTCATGATAAAGTCTTACTGGCGCAATTGAAGACTTTCGTTCGCGGTAAAATAAATGACGTAGTTTTGTGCAAAATATTTTAACAGGTACGACGTTATAACCTTGCCGCAGAGTGTGATATAATAAACATACTCTCTTGAAATTTGACATGTGTGCACAGAAATGATTGCTTAACATTTTGGTGTAAATTAATATTTGATATCTCTGAAATTAGATCTTTGCCAGATTAACAAAGTTTGGGGACGTTTTTTATGCGCCACCCGGTATAATATATATAATATATATATAAATTATACATATATGCATCATGTATACTTGGTGATAATTAATGGATGTTTGTTTGGCCATTCCATCGGTCGATGACCTTCCCCGCTTTTGACTTGTAATTCTAATAACAACTAAGCCATATTATAGTCATGAGGTAACTACCCAATGCAATGTAGATCAGTTCTATCTGTGACTATAATTGCCTCTAATAATAATTAATTGTTTACGATGCAAATAAAAAAATCGTAAGAAGACCCGGTACAATTAATTGATAGACTCATCAAACTGAGTTTTTCAGCCGCACTAAAATATTGGGGAGGGTCTGTGTGTGTGTGGTGAGGGGGCTGATGTTTGTATTCAATCTAATCCCTCTGCTTTGGGGATCCAGGTTGGGGGCAAACGGCCGTTCGACGGACGGCAACCGCTGAGGCGCTGACAGAGGAAGGGAGGGGCTTTTCTGTTTCTCGCAACCATTTTTTCGCTTAGTAAGCTTATCTATTTCTTTATTCTGCTTTAGTCGATAAACCGTTCATGTAATGATGCAATATAGATGATGTAAACATGCAGCTGCTGTCTTTGTTTTCTGGGCGGGGAAAGTCATTCCTGGGGGAATTTTTCCCCCTGGAGATTCCTGGATTAAACATTGATTGCAAGGCTATCGTCTGCAACTGTTTGATAATAATTAGGTCAAAGAAATCGCGATCACAATAAACACTTCTGGCAATTAAGTCGAGATTATTTGTCAATGAATCAACTGCATGGGTCTGCGTTTCAGCAAAAGAGAAATTTATTTCCAAAGAAGAATTCACCTAAATCACAAACATATGCTACACACACAGAGTGATTTAATTTTTAAAATGGATTTAACTGTTTTAAAATAGGATAGAGAAGCAGAAAAATTGACTCAGCGAAGTATAAAGTAGGCCCAAGAACCAGAAAAAAGTCCTTATAGTCTACTCAGCTGTTTTAATCGCTATCAAGGACGGTTCCGAATGGTCCACAGACGACTCCTGTATGGTTCTCTATTAAATTTTCTAGGTAAAAAGGAAGCAGTAATAGCTGCATGCGGAACACCATGCATGCATGAGCAGATCAATGCATTATGCATGCATGAAGCGACATTAACAGCAAGCGAATTACGTGCAACGGTCACTATGTGCATGCATGTGCATTGTGCACATTGCACATGCACAATTGCACATGCATTGCACAAATGCACATTGCACATGCATGTCCTTTCGTTGGTCATCCACAGAAGAAGCCACAGATGGCAGCACAGGTCATCGGATGGACATTCACGACCATTGACCATAGTGGACAATAATTCTAAATGCAAATAAGATCTTGAAATATTTAACTGCTTTTCACGATTCATCTTCATGAGATGACGCTGCAGCAGTTTTCTATGAAGTCGTCTACCCAGAAGGTCCACGCATGCATGATCCACTGTCGTTTCCCCCAAAGACTCGACCCTTTCCCCACCCCTTCAGTGAAAGCCTTAAAACTCATTCAGTCTCACGCTCGAGACTGGCAATCCATTAATCAGCTTCATTCCAAGTTGCGTATAAATAGCGTGTATACTCCGACAATTTCCGACAAGCAACTCATTGGTATACCATCAACATGCATGAGGTTTGACGCGCATGCTGCTTACAATGGAGTCATACGGAAGACTTAGGCATATACTTTATCTTCTCTGTAGACTCCATCTCTAATCTACAGGGTGGTCCAAAATAAACTGCACAGTGACAGTTTTCTTGATATAATGTATAACAATTCAATGTTTAATGCCATTTTTCTTACTTATTTATATATTTTCTCTTGGTGAGGGTCTTTTACCTGACATCCATGCAATATATTATGCCAACACCACACTTGGACCCTACAGCAGGACGGCGCTCCATCACACACCGCCAAGAACACTATGGAGTATCTGCGACGTGACAACATTTCTTTCATTGAGCCTAACATGTGGCCCCCAAACAGCCCGGACTTTAATCCAGTTGACTGCGCTGTTTGGGGCGCCCTTCAAGGCTTCAACAGATGGTATACCGTCGTAAAAGTTTCCTCACAGTGGATCAGCTGAAAGAAACAATCGTCACAGAGTGGACCAAGCTGTCACAGCGTTTCTATGACCGCGCAATTGATCAATGGCGTCGTCGGCTTCAATGCGTGGTTGAGCAGCAAGGAGGACAAATTGAGCATTTTATGTAATGAAATCCATCCATATAATGTTACAGTAAAAATAGTTGCTGTGTTTTTGGTGAATTTTCCCGGTTATATTTGAATTGGTCTGAATATAGTACTATCAATTTATCATTGTGCAGTTTATTTTGGACCACCCTGTAATCAGATCTGATCTACGCTAATCAAATCCAATGCGATATTTTAAAGACCTTTACAGTGCACGACTTTTAAAGACCTTTACAGTGCACAACTTTTAAAGACCTTTAAAGTGCACGACTTCATCATAAATCATTCTCGAATCGATGGTCGCGTTAAGGTGAATATTATTTTGTCACAAATTCTAATTTTTCTATATTACATTTTCCGAAATCACAAAAGCAGTTATATGAGTAAACTCTCTATAGACACATGGGCAACTATAAGTCTATGAAATTTGAAATTAGCTTCAACCAGCGATGCCTGCATTTAGAAATTGGGCAAAGTGGAGTTAGAATTCTAACTCGTCTAGAATTCTAATCTACTGTCCGATGCATGTGTGCATTCGATCCGTTCTGTTCCGTTCAGCAGCAGTCTCGCAATCTTTCACTTTAGCCATCGTCAGTCGAACGAAACATCAGTCATGTCTGTAAAGCAGGTTGTCAGATTAAATCCGTGGATGCCATGCGCATATATATATATACATATATATATACATATATCCTGCAGCCATTGTGTAGGCTATATATACACTGTGTCCCAATAAATCGGGACCCCTTTTTATAATGTGAATAAAACAGGCAAATCTTAATCGATTTTCAAAATTTAAAAACTGTTTTTATCCTGAGATAATTAACTTACACTGATCCAAATATGAAGTTTCTGGCATGAATATTGACGTCACAATTACGTCATTTGCATCAGAGAATTCAAATGTTAAGTATACCGAACACAACTTTTTCGGTACTTAACATATGAATTCTCTGATGCAAATGACGTAATTGTGACGTCAATATTCATGCCAGAAACTTCATATTTGGATCAGTGTAAGATAATTATCTCAGGATAAAAACAGTTTTTAAATTTCGAAAATCGATTAAGATTTGCCTGTTTTATTCACATTATAAAAAGGGTCCCAATTTATTGGGACACAGTGTACATGTACATATATGATGCGTAAATACGCACGTAACTTGATTCCGCATATCTGATGAATAAAGCAAATAACAGGCCTAATAATTATAATATAATTATTTGCAAGTACATAAGGTAATGTATGTGTGTGTAGAATTGCATGTATTGTGCACCATTGTGTATGCAGATGCAGGCATAATGGCATATATTTATAATAATTATATAGGCTAATGCGCGTAATGTACGAAAGATGCAGACTCGGTCGAACAAAAGACAAGAATAAGACGCGGACAATGATGGCCGAGTACAATAGTGGATGAGGAAAAGATACATGTCGGGGTTGCGAAAAGCTCAATTTCTCTGCTTTAATCCGTTATCTTCGTATTCTTCCCAGCTATAAAGTGAGAATGGGGTGAGGTGCGGGTTGGGTGGGAATGGGGGTGAAGTGTGGGTGGGGTGGGAATGGGGTGGGGTGGGGATGAGGTTTGGGGTGGGTGGACGGATCCTCGATTCCGCCGCTACAGACCGTTTGTTTGCAGACAGATGGTCGGAGCAATAAGCAATGATGAAGTAGGAGCGCCTCCTCCTATCTCCTATCTACTCCTCACTCATCTTCCTCCTCCTCCCTCTCCTCCTGCTCCTCCTGCTCCTCCTCCTCCTCCTATCTCTTCCTCCTCCTCCTCCTACTCCTCATCCTCTTATATCCTCCTATCTCCTCCTCCTCCTCCTTCTATTCCTCCTCCTCTTATATCCTCCTATCTCCTCTTCCTCCTCCTCCTACTCCTCCTCCTATTTTCTCCTACCTCCTCTTCCTTCTGTTCTTATCTTCTTCTCCTCCACCTCCTCCTCCTCCTCCTCCTCCTCCTCCTCCTCCTCCTCCTCCTCCTCCTGCTCCTCCTCCTTCTCCTCCTATCTCCTAATGGATTATCCCAGGGGATCGTTTCAGACGCCATCTAGCGTTAACTGCCACGTCACTTATGTTTCACGGCGTACGAATGCTAAAGCGATTTTTGCCAATCGCTGCAGAGTTTATTTTATATAGCGCAACGAATCGTAAGCCATACACACGACGCGCAGAAAAACGGGTCAAGCGTAGAAGCCGAGGTATACATGGGGTGAGTTTAGAGGCAGCAGTGGAGGTGGAAGTGGGTTGGGGGTTGGGGGAGGGTGGGGCACGATCCGGTGGTGGGCCGATGATCTGTCTGCTCGCAGGTCATAACGCGAGTGACGGGTAACTGATCGTTTAGGAATTATGTGCTACGCTTTGTTTGCTGCGTCGACTGAATACGTTGACGTCTCACCAGTAACGGATGCATGTCGAGATGGATGTGGTGAATGTGGTGGGTGAATGTGGTGGGGAAGGAGTTGGAGAAGAAGAAGCAGAAGGAAAAGGAGAAGGAGAGGAAAGAGAACGAGGAGGAAGGAGAAGAAGAAAGATGAGAATAAAGAAGAAGAGGAGGAAAACAAGGAGAAGGGGAGGGGATGAGAAGGAAGAGAGGATGAAAGAGGAAGAGAAGGAAGTTTAGGAGAAGAAAGCGACTGCAGTCACGATTCAGGCAGTTGCGGAAATGACTAGTTTGTGGAACAGCGTTTATATAGCGCCGTAGAGAACCGTGTTCTGATTTGAAAACGACTGATGTTTTTCCTCCCCGAACACTAATAATGGAAGTGTAGCATCAGTTCAAAGTCTCTGCGAGATAAAGTGATGAGAGGCGAAGACAAAGAGAAGAAAGAAGACATATATATATATATATATATATATATATATACTGCAAGAGGAAGAATTAGAAATGGAAGAAGAGGAAGAAGAGGAGGAAAAGCCGTCGATGAGTAGAGAGACCAACAGGAGATTGACCTGGAAGCAGAGATGGAGAAGAGACCATGGAGGATAATCAGATGGATGAGGTGGAGAGAAGTGGTATAGAAATGCACCACGGGAAGAACTCTT